>JANAVB010044019.1:1326842-1431842 GCA_029216955.1 Iris pallida | reverse complement strand
AATTAAAAGAAGATGGTTCATCTATAAGGATTGATAATCTTTATCGGATTAGGAGTTCAACTCCTATTTAAGGAGGCCCATTCCTCCTAATTTTTCCTAAATCTTTTTTATCCTATTAGCCATAACCAATGTTTCCACAACCATCATCCACCATAGTTATTGTGTCGCGCATCGTGTCCATGTCCATCCAGTTCATTCTACTTCTTTTATTAGATATTCAATTCTATCTTCTCCGTGTCCGACACACCCAGACGCATCCAAATCCCAACACTCTAATTCCTATGTCCGTGCGACATCCCGACACGGACAGTACAATCATAGAAATCAACCCTAACCTTGTCGATCCTGGCACCACCTCGTCTGAATCACCATCCTCGACTTCCTAACAAACTCTGGCCACCTAAACCCACCACCATCTTCTTCGTCGACGACCGGACCAACTACCTCGTGGCCAACCTGCCACCGCCACTATCAACATCCCGTGCCTCCCGCTACTGGAAAACTTTAGCCACCCCTGCTATGGAACGCCAACACAGCAATACCCCGCTCCACCCGACGACGATGCCCCCACCAACTCTTGCCACATGTCGGTCACCCAAGCTACTAGCAAATACCACAACCCACACCACCTTTGGCTATCGCCGCCGCCATCAACTACCACCTACTCACCCAGCCAACACCACCTTCGACCCCGATTAGCCGTGCACCGCCATCGTCGGAACCCTAATCCTACAACCAATATCAGCCAACACCACCGCCACGATCGGCCAACTCCGGCCACCGACCAACGCACCAAAATTACTTTCACCACTTACCTGAGCATCGACGATCGCAAGATCACTGTGTCAGCACCTAGATCTGGTGGGCCTCCCCCGACGTCTCCTCCGGGACACCGCTTCTTTGCCACCGCTCTGGTATTGGACCGCCCTTCTCTCTTGGCAGTGCCAATGCTGGTCGACCGCCTAATCCTCCAGCACGGCCTTCCCGTGCCTGGTGAACACCAGATATGACCACGCCACAATCTTGACACCCCAGCGCTGAGCGTCGGAGCAGTACTACTCTAGAGGTGAGCATCGTTTCCCACGCTTCCTCTTTGTCCCTCTCTTTCGAAATCTGTTCACACTTTCTCTCTTTCTTGTTTTTGTTTCGTTTTTTTGTTCTTTAAGAGAAAAGAAGACCCTAGACCAATAGTTTAACCTAATAGAAAATATGTATCTGAAAGATTTATTATGGGCCTAACCCATTTGGTAGTCTAATGGGCTTAGTAGTTATTGGTATTTACCGTGCTAAAAAAATTAGTTAATAAAATGGACATATATATATATATATATATATATATATATATATATATATATATATATATATATATATATATATATGTATATATATATATAGTGATGGATTTTATAAATATATCTTTGGCTTGTAAATGATTTTTGGCTCTATAGATACAAATAATATAAGGAATATCATTTATATGTTTTTGGTATATATCGAAATAGAGAATATTTCTAAAAAGAGTTTATAAGATTTAGGTGGTATTTTCTTAATGGTAATTCAAATATATTTTATAAAGTTTCCTAAAATAGTTATAAATATTTCCTAAATGAATATTTGTTTCTTCGACTAATATATATATATATATATATATATATATATATATATATATATATATATAATATAAATATTTTTTTTGAGGAACCAAAACTTTATTGAAGTAATAGGCGCAAAATGCCGGAGCCTATACAAGTAAGCGCGCTAAACGCGACAAGAGGAAAACAAAACAAACCGCACGAGACACGCACAAAAGGGAACCGGATCTCTACGACAGCCGAAAAGGGGAGGCGGGAGAAGCCCGGAAGATGGCCTAAGCAAGGGCCTCCCAAAAAGTGTTGGAGGTGTGGGAGCAGCGCCTCCTAGCTTTGAGAATTTGTCTGATAACCTCTGAACAATTGTGGAGGGAGGAGTTGGCAGCCTTCATATCTGATTTGTTCCTATTTTTTAATGAAACCTAAATACCAGCGGCTACGACGATCTGATATCCGTGGGAGCGGCTCCAGCTGGCCAGGAGATCGTGGAAGCCCCTAGTCAGGGGGACAAGACTAAGTCTATTGTGAAGGTTGAACCAAATCTGGCTCGCCAACTCACCGGAGAGAAGGACGTGATCAGCTGATTCTGAAGTGTGCTCTACGCAGCAGTGGCATCTAGATGCAAGGCTAAATCTGATGGATTTGGTGTGGTCGTCCGTCGGTAGCTTCCGGCGAAGTGCGCGCCAGATAAAGATAGACCATTTGGTGGGTATATAAGACTGCCCAAACTTAGTTCACATGGTATTCGGCACGTCGCTACCTCGGGCCACAATTCTGGCAGAAGCTAGCGTAAAATTCCTACACGGGTTTGGGGACCATCTCCACTTGTCGGTTGTGTCAGTGATCCGCAGATTAGCTGCAAAAAGAGCGACGGCCGTTGGTTGACCAAGCCAATCTCTGACCCTCCCCCAATTCCATCCAGATCGGCCTTCCATATATCCCTAATTTATTACCCCTGCGACGTTTGAACGTTGGACTGGATGGTGTCCACTCCTAGCCACCGTTCCATACATGCCGATGATCGCCCGTTGCCCAACTGAAGACGGATTAAAGGTTCAGCGAGGTTGCGACCCCAGATTATGCGATGCCACGACGCCGAAGATCTGTTGTTAGTCACCGCCTCCGATAGATGGGAGAATCTGGAGTATTTAGCTCTCATGAACCTCGTCCATAATGAGCTCTCCGTGCGCAATTTCCACCACAACTTCATGGAGCAGGCATCCACGATGTGGGTGAGCCTGCTGAATCCCAGACCTCCATCTTCGGTGGGTTTAGCCATGGTATCCCAACTTGCCCAGTGGTATTTGTCCTTGCCGTCGCTGTAACCCCAGAAGAATTTGGCGAAGAGGGATTCTAAAGAATGGAGGACCTTCTTGGAGGGAGCTGACGACCACGGTGTACAACGGGATGGACGAAAGGATGTATTTGATAAGGATCATCTTCTCTCCTGGAGATAATGTAGCGTTGTTCTATCCCGCGATAAGTTTATGGATCATGTCTACAAGGTGGTTATATATACCCGAGTTAGACTTACCGTACACCAACAGGAAACCTAAATAGAGGAAAGGTGGGTAGGCCATACCGAACGAGGTAATATTGGTGAGTAGAGCTGAGCGGGTTCTGTCAGCTTTGTGATGGGTGTAGATGACTCTCTTGTTGCTATTGACACACTATCCCGAGCATATGGTGTATCTAACGATCGTACTACGAACCACCTCGATCGATCCGATGTCTCTAGAAGAGAAAATAAGGATGTCGTCAGTGTATGCCAGGTGAGTGATAAGTAGACAGCCAGTAGTGGTATGGAAGGGGTAGAAACCGGCCATTCTGGACATGCTATTGAGGCTTCTGCTGAGAGCTTCTGCCGTAATGATGAAAATGGTGGAAGAGAGGGGGTCTCCCTATCTAACCCCATGAGTAGATCGAAAGAACCCAGCTGCCTGACCATTGATGACGGTGGAGGACCAAGCGTTGTTGATAGATCTAAAAATAATATCAATCCAGGATTCGGAGAAGCCGAAAGCCCTGAAGACCCAAATCATGAATTGCCAGTCCAGGCGGTCATATGCCTTCTCTATATCAAATTTGATGGCAACGTTCCCTCCTCTGGATGGGAATTTCATACATATGATCATCTCTTGAGCGAGGAGTATGTTGTCCGTGATGTTCCGGCCTTTAAAAAAGCCGCTTTGTTCTTCGGAGATGATCTTGGGGAGGAGATTGGACATCCGGTTGGCAACGATCTTCGATATGATCTTGTTGGTGAAGGTGCAAAGGCTGATAGGGCAAAAGTCTTTGAAGGTTTCTGGGTTGTCTTTCATAGGGATGAGGATGATGTTGGCACAAGAAATGGAATTGGGATATCTGTCCCTTGGAAGAAGGCTATAGTAGCCTCCAATAAGTCGGTTTTTAAGTTGTCCCAACAAGCTCGAAAAAAGACGCCATTGAAGCCGTCAGGCCCCGGAGCACTGTGTTCATTTATGGACCAGACTACCGCCTTGACCTCCTCCTTCGAAGGAGTAGCCACCAAGGTCTCATTCTCGCTGTCGCTGATAAGGGATGGGATCGCAGACAGGAGCGCAACGTCTTTAACATTAGGCTCTTTAGTGAAAAGGTTAGAGTAGAAGTTCTCCGTCATTGCCTGAATACCTTCCTGGTCGTCCACGAGGGCACCATTGTCGTCGTGTATCCGATATAATTTTAATTTATTTCTGCGGCCTTTGACGTACGCATGAAAGAACCTGGTGTTCCGGTCAGCATCGGTGTCCCAGGTCAATCTAGCTTTTTGCCTCCAAAATTATGTTTCCACTTTCAGCCTAGATTTAAGAAAAGCTCTGGCGAGATTGAGCGAGACGCAGGCTGCCGGAGATCGGTCGATGGTAAACGAGGCCTCTGCATGAGTGACGTCGTCCTCCACCACCTTAATAGCCAAAAAAATGTCTCCAAAAGCCATTTTGCTCCAAGACGTTAATGCCGTTCGAGTGGCTTTCAGTTTAGCTACCATCCGGATCATGGGGTCAAGTTCCGAAATAGAGTTCCAAGCGGAGGCTACGACGTTTTGGAATTGGGGGTGGTGACGCCAGATATCGAGGAAACGGAATGCTTTTATAGTGCTGGTGTGGTTTTTGCTGATCATGATGAGAAGGGAGAGTGGTCCGATTTGGTGGAGTTCAGGTAGAAGAGGTTTGCGATAAAGCCCATGTCAGACCAAATGTCGTTGATCGACGCCCGATCCAAATAGGAGTACTGCCGTCGATGGCCTTCCTGCATGTTGCATAAGTTGAATGCACTGCCGTGGTAGGGGATGGGGGTTAAGTTTACGTGGAAGATGAAGTTGTTGAAATCGTCCATCGCAGGCTGGGGGGCGAGCGACCACCAAATTTCTCCTTTCCGTAGGACACCGGGTTGAAATCTCCGATGCAGAGCCACGGAAGACCTTGGTAGGGTAAGGCAGCTTCTAGCAGGTCTTTCCAAAGCAATCTTCGCTCGAGGATGTCACAACTGTCGTGAACGGCAGAAAGGACGGGACTTGAGGTCCGGATGTTCTAC
Source organism: Iris pallida (assembly GCA_029216955.1). Classification (NCBI taxonomy): domain Eukaryota; kingdom Viridiplantae; phylum Streptophyta; class Magnoliopsida; order Asparagales; family Iridaceae; genus Iris; species Iris pallida. Next base: position 1,426,704 of record JANAVB010044019.1, on the reverse strand, counting down.
CCAACAAAAGAGGGCCTGAGGCAAATCTTTTATGGTGCCAAATTTGAATTCTGGCGCAAAGAAAATCCAGATGTCATTACATCCAGTGATGGCATAAGGGAATATGAGCTTGAGTTGAGTGGCTTTGATTCTTTTTTAAGGAATTTATGGTTCAATAATGATTAGTAGGTCTATGCGATTCGTTTTCTTGAGGCTGAGGATTCCATTCAGCGTCGGTTTGTTTCCAAGCCCTCTCACGTTCCATGAGATGATGTTAGGCATTTGATGTGGTAGTGAGAGGAAAGTGATTAATCTTTATGGCGGACCTGGTTGTCATCGCCGTCTGCTGCTTTTGTTTATTTTTGTTCTTTCTAGAGGAGTTTTTTTTGTGGGTGTGATGGGGGCCCCGTTGACTACGGTAGCATTGTTAGTCCGGCCGGGTTCGCTGCAGCCATAGACATCTGTCAGGGAGGTAGTCAAGTCATTTTTATATTCTTCCAGGGCGTATAAGGGATTGCCACGGTACAGGAAATCTGCTTCCTTGGCTTGCTAGAACCTGCCGGTTAAAGTGGGGTCGAAGCTGGGTTGAACGTCCGTTTTGGGAGGGAGAGGGTGCCGAGAGGACCCTGCTTCTATCGGAGGATAGTCGGCTCGGATGTAAGACAGGTTGTATGAGCGTCGAGAAGCCGGGGATCAAAATTCTGCTCAGAGCGGCTCTCCGTCTGAATCGCTCCTGGCTGATGAGGGCGACAAGTGGTCAGAGGAGGGTGGGAGGTAGTGGACTCAGATAGGTTGTGGGTTGAGATGGGGGGTGGCTCGGAGGGAGCGATATCGTCGCCTGGGTGATGTATGAGAAGGGGTTATGCCGCTCGACACAACAGCTGGTCTTGGGGGAAACCGGTTATGCATCTCCGCCCAGGTCGGACGAAGAGGGCGCACTGGAGATATCGGGAGCACTGTCAGGGGTAATGCTTGTTAGAAGTTCAAAGAAATTGTTGATCGAGATAGCGGGTGGATTGAATGGGACGATAGCGGAGCTGGTCATGACGGTTGGACGGGGACTGGGCAGTATAGTTGGACCGTCAATCTGGAGGGGAGGATTGGGAGGCGAAGTCTGATTGACCGTATCCGGGACACGTTGAGCGGCCGTCACACGTAGGTTACGCGGGATAGGCTTCTTCAGCTCGGGGTGGGCATGGAAACATTGTTGTATGGAATGATCGCTCATCTGGCAGTGGTTAGAAAAGATGATACTGTTTTCATAAACCAGTGGTTGGCGGTGTGTTTGGTTTTTGAGCTCGATCTCTATCAGTTTGGGTGGGTCATTCACGAGGTCTAACTCTACACATATCTTTGCATAGTTGTAATTGGGGAGGTTGCAGGTTTCTTCTGTGATAGCTACTGGGTCCCAAAGGAGATGGCTATCCATTTGAGGGTAGCTGCGGGTAAGCAAACCAGGGAATGGTTGGGGAGGGTGATCCATGTGGATATGATAGTCGAGTCAACTTTGGGGTTAAAGTTAGAAGACCATTTGACAACTTTGACGGTCTGTGTGCCGATTCTGGATATGCCCTTTGCCCGGATTAATGAGTAGTACGGTTCGGACGACAGGTGGAGGAACATATGCTTGGGATCAAGCGAAGAAACCCGGTAGGCTGCGGATAGGCCCCACTTTGTGATAGCTTCCATGACTATGGTGATTTTTGGGCATCCGGATCCGAATTTGAGGACAAACGTCCTGGCAAATGAGGCGGATAGGAAGGAGATTTCCAATACGGCGAAGGGGACACGGATGGGGTAGCCGTCGGGAGGTGGCAATAATACAACGTCTGAAAGCTGAATCTCAACTGCCGGAGGGGGTGAGTGCCTCTTACGATCTGGATGGAGGGCCTCAGCGTAAGAGGGTGCACGAAGGGGGACCACCGCGCTGGGGTGGCCGAGTGAGAGGTGTCTCCGGGGGGACCACGGCACAGGGATAGTCCGATGGGGAGGAGTGCCTGGGCACGGTGGAGGGAGGGTGGCCAACGGGAAGCGCCGGGGGCGGAAAGGTTGTGCTACAAATGAGGACGTCGGCAGCTGGAAGAGTGTCCCCCGTCGGCTGGAAGGAGGAGCTAGGAGGATCTTAGAGGGGACGAACGAGCGCCGAGTCTAGAGGGGACGCCCCTTTCTCTCTAGCGGAGGGGAAATTGAAGTGCATCCCGGGGTTGGCACGCTGTCCGTGACGCCCCGAGGAAGGGGCGTCGGAGAATGGAGGTACACAAAGGAGGCTAGGATGTGCGGCAGTCCCGCAAGAGCAACTCCGACCGGGGTTGGAGCCAGAGAGGGGATGGATGTCGTCGTAGCAAAAACAGCGTCAAAAGGCGCATGGCGGGGAGGATGGAATGTGAGGGAGGGGGTATCACCTAGCAAGAGGGGAGAAATGCCAACAAGTTCGGAGAGAGTAGCGGTTATCGTCGGAGGGGGACAGAATTTCTTGCGGAGGTGCCTGACCAACGAGGTTGGCGCAAGTCGACGCGTGTGCCGAGTGGCAAGGAGGGACAATGCCTGACGTGGGAATTGCCAGAAGGGTGTGAGATGTCGCGTATGCCTAAGAGGCACCGGACGCTGGTTGCGCCTTGGGGTGGCACATGGGAGGGGTGGCGCAAGCCAGCCCGGGCTCAAAAGGGCGAGAAACATCTGCTCCGGACGCTAGTAGCGCCATGGGGGAACTCATGCGTCCGAGGAAGGAGGGGAGAGGCTTGCCACGTGAGCCCTCGCCTCACTCAGGCAGGGGCAAGGGGCACAAACTGAGGCTAGCGCCAGCGAGTTAGCAGCTGGCGTAGTACAAAGCAGGCCTGGAGACCTAGACGTAAGGGGACTGGTAGCGCCGGAGCATCTCTGCTCGCCGCCCGAGGAGAGATTAGTGGCGCAACCTGCGGGGTGCGTCGACTGAAGGCCAGCTGGCGTCCAACAATGAAGCCCTTGGGGACCAGGCGCAAAGGGTTGGGTTGCGCCGGGGCAGCTCTGTTCGGCGCCCGAGGGACGAAAAGGCGGGCTCCTCGGGGACTGGAGCGGTCAAAAGACAGCTACTCCTCGAGACCAGCAGAAATCAAGTGGAGCTGCGCATCACCCGAGGGGAGAGGGAAGTTGGCTGAAGTGGCTCCTATTGGGCGGGGCTGCAGTGCGCAGCCTGAGGCTGGCGCCAGCGAGATGACAACTGGCGCACTGCAAAGAAGACCGTACAGCCCAGGCGCAAGGGGGCTGGAAGCGCCAGAGCGTCTCAGCTCGCCGCTCGAGGTAGGATTTGTGGCACAAATCGTAAGTTACGCCGGAAGGAGGCCAGCTGGCGTCCTGTCTTTAGGCCCGATGGAAGCAGGCGTAAATGGACGGGTTGTGCCGGGGCAGCTCTGCTCGGCGCCCGATGGGGAAAAGTGGAAGGGCTCCTCGGGGACTGGTACGGGCACCAGGTACGTGTAGCAGTACGCCGCCCGAGGTGAGAGAAGAGATGGCTGAAGTGACCCCTATCGGGCGTGGCAGCAGCGTGCAGCCCGAGGCTGGAGGGGACGAGGCAGCTGGACCGCCGGCACCGACCGCTTCAACGGAAGAGGGAAGTGGAAGATGGAGAGTGATAACCCTGCTCGGGTCAGACGAGGGGGGTGACCCAAAGAGGCTGGGAGGGGGGGCCGGTCTGCGGGCGAGGCGACCTCCACCGGGGGAAGGGAGGGGCGGACGGGTGTCGGCGTTAGCCGGGGGACGGAGGCCGGGTGTGACCGGATCCACTAGCGCCCAAGAAGGGCTAGCTGCTATTCCGTCCACTCTAGGCATGGAGGGCGCCGAGAATGGAAGGGAAAGACCCTGATGGAGGGGGGGTTGCCGTGGGGGCCTCGGCCGGGGGAGGTATGGATGGCAAAAGCGCCATCTCCGCCTGCGGCTAAGCGGAAAGGGCCGGGCGGCGGACTGAGCGAAGAGGGGTGAACATCTGACTACCGGCGGCCGTGGGTGGGGTCATGGAGGGGACGGAGAGGGGGGTAAAGCCGGAAGAAAGGGGGGAGCGCGAGGGCGGCGTCACGGGGCGGTGAAGGGGGCATGGAGTCGATTTTTATATTATATTATAATATATAATTTTTTTTTTATATTATAATATATATATATATATATATATATATATATATATATATATATATATATATATATATATATAGAAAAAAAATAAAATATATATATATATATGGTTTCTTCAAAATAGTATTAGGCTTTATCTAAGTAAAGTCATTTTGGATAATAATATATTTGTATTATTTTGAATAATAAATGCTTTAATTGGACTTTGAATGAATTCTAAATATTTTAAATATTTTATAAATAAATATTGTTTTAAACAAAAATTATTTTCCTAAATAATTTTTCTTGATTTTTAAGTATTTATCTAAAAACAATTTTAACCAATAAATATAGTTTTTCAGTCTTATAAATATTTTCTAAAATAGTTATATATATTTTATGAATTTTCTTTCGATTGTAAATCATGGATCGCGACTAATCGTATTCCTATTTTTCCTTGCAAAATTGAACTTCTTTATATCTACCCTAGCCAATTGGACTACTCTGGACCCAACAAGATTATCTATTTCACCAGCAAAGGACCCCAGGCGAGTATATTTCTTGCTTATTTCTAGTATTGTTAATCACTATAATTGTATGATTGATGATGTTATATTTGATTCTTGACATATTCTTTACACGGATTTGTGGCATATAGGTTTAGCCATGATACTAAATATTGTTATGTTATTTTACCATATTTTGTCACCCAGATCATGACTTAATCCATGTGTAGTAGTTGGGCGGGGAAGTATGAAGTAAATATGTGATCAGATCTTACACCATGTTGTATGTCATATTACATATTGCATAGTAGACCTTGTAGTCCGTGCGGTGTAACTATCATAGACCGATCACATATTAAAAGTTGTACTTCAAATCACATAGATGTTATGTTTCCTTGTTCCATGCTTTACTTGTCTTATAGCTCATGTTAATTGTTCTACCTTACTTTCCATGCCATGTCTTATAGTTTACTTATTTCAGCATGTATTCGTGACTATTTACTATTTTTTATAATCGTTATCATATATTTAGAACTACATGCTTGAACTGTACTCATTCTATTCCTGACTGAAAATCTATTTTTCAGATTAATTGCCTGCTACTCTGTGCATTGGATCCTTAGAAGATATTACGGGTGTATTTGAAGACACAATCCTATAGACTAGTTAGATAGATGTATTGATAGTCGTTTCAATTTTTATGGGACATTGTATCTTTATTCAAATGTAAAACTTGTGAATATTATAATTTGATTTAGTATCGTGAATAAGCACATGAAAGAAATTAATTATGAGCAAATATTGTGACTTCGATCATAGAGGTCTAGACATCGTTCTACTGCCGATACTGCGGCGTAGGCTGGATTTGTCCACGTTCGTATCCGAAAAGCGGGGGCGGGTCGTGACAAGTTTTTTTGTGGCCCATGCAGGTCAATTTTTGCAAAATTGTGTTGTTTGCCATTAAAATTCTTTGATTGCAAGTTTCAATACAAACAGAACAGTGTTACAATATAGGACTTAGATGTAGTCCTAGGAGTACACTTTTGTTTAGTCTGGGTTCCTTGTGCCAATGGAGTGAGTGGTAATGTGTTGACTCCGTTGACGATCTGACGACGGTTATCGGTTCTCTGAAGGTCTGGATTGCTCTAGGTGCTGGAGCTTGTTGAGAGGAGGAAGACGTTGAGTGTCTGTATCTGCCTCTCTGGTGGTGCGAAGTCTCTGTCTGTTCGCTGTGGAGGTTGATATGTATGCACGTAGATTGGTCCGTGTGTGGCTCCAAGAAGGAAATAATCCCTCTATTTATAGTTTTGCAGGCTGGCTGCTCGTGCGCACATATGTAGGATGCACCTGTACGCGGGGATGCCACGTGTTGATTGCTGATGGAGGCGCATGGACGATGCGCCCTGATCGAGGGGGTTGACTTTTTCATGTTACTGTTGTGAATCGACACTTAGCGAAGAAGAAGATTTTTCTGTTGCTGAGATCTTGGATGAGTCGAGTCAAAGGATACGTGTCGTCGACCCATGGCTCAGAGATCTCGGATTTGGTGGGGGGAATGATCTGGTAGGATGCGCCTAGGATTGGGCGCATGAGGAGACTTTGGTTCGTAACCTTTAGGAGTCACGAACCATTCTGGGTGCATGGCTTTTGAGGCGCATGCAGAGCTTCAGTAGTGACTTTACTCCTGTCTTTTGGGATCAGGGAGAAGTCTGGGGCGCATGGCTTTTGAGGCGCATGCAGAGTTGTGACAGTGACTTTCCTTCTATCTTTAGGGATCAGTGAAAAGTCTAAAGTCCACAGCTTTTGACGTGTATGCATGTCTGGGCGCATGGCCGCGGAGGCGCATGCGAGCTGGTTGGGTGGCCACGTGGCAGTAGCCGTCGGAGAGGAGTAATAATGATGCTGACGTTGGCGATGCTTCGTCTTCTGAAAAAGCTGCCTACTGCTCAGACTTTGGGAGACGTGCTGCCAACTCTGTCAGTTCAACATTTAATGTTTGTGATATTTGATGGACAGCTGATTGGGCACGTCGATTGGCATTCCACTTGGCGCATGGGGACACATGGGGGCGCATCCCCTGTGATGCTCTTGGTACTGAAGGATGCGTCTGTATGATGCACTTGATGTAGAAGGGCGCGTCAGTGTGATGCACGGTCTGGCCAGCGCATCCGCTTCATGAGACGTCTTTGATGGTGCAACTGTTACGCTCTTCGAGTGCTTTAAATAGCCGTTTTGACTTGGCTGAATTCGAAGCGTCCGGTTCATCCATTTAATGCAAATTCATTGCACAGAATTCGGAGAGCCATCCACTTGGCACATGGGTTTGATTTGCCCGGCCTATAAATAATGGTATGGAGAGAGGGTTGGCCTCTCGTTCTCTCACGTCTTTCCGATATGAATTTGTGTGCTCGAATGCATTCTGTTGACGAAATGCTCCCAAGGGTGAAGATGTGACGCCATGTCTTCGTTGATGTACTTGAAGGTGACTGTTACATCCAAAAGACAGAGTCGAGGGCTTCCGAGGCAGACGGAAGGTGCCTGTTGCATCCAAAGATAGGGATGCTCGGGCCTTGTTTTCGTTATTCCGGAAGAGCCATAGATCGGAATGGCGGTGCTAGGCTCTTTCTTCCTTCAAAGTGGGCGTTGCCCATTCTGGTTGTGTTAAAAGCTGCTCCTTTAGCCGTGGTTTCGATCACGGTCTTCCTTCGCCTTTGGAGGCTCTTTCGAAGCCTCCCCTGGCCACAGATTTGCGGTGCTCTTCTCTTCCTTGGTTCCGGCCAGAGGGTTAAATGCTTCATTAGTCGAAGCACTTATCAGGTGAGCCTAGCTGGAAGAGCGGCACATAACTGGGCTGCTGAAGGGATGCACATAACTGGGGATGCACATAACTGAGCTGCTAGAAGGATGCGCCCTGCTGGATGTGCATGGCGGGATGTGCCTGGTTGAAGGCGCATGGTGGCTGCTGCGCCTGACTGAAGGCGCATGGTGGTTGCTGGTTGTAGACTTAGGGTCTTTTTCTTGTAGAAATTCTCCTTTGTACCACCTTTTCTAGACATGTAATAGACTTTTATATGTAATAAAAAGTCCTCTTTCAAATGTCCATATTTGTTAGTTTTGCTGTGCGCATGTAGTGTCTGGCGCATAGGATTTCTGGCTCTGAAATTTCATGCTTCTACAAGACCCCCTTCAAAGTTTTCAAAACTTTTAGATAAGTTTTGGAATACTTTGAATAAGAAGCATGGTGGTCAAGGCGCATGACTGTTGGAGCGCATGACTGTTCGGGCGTATGCCTGTTCGGGCGCATGCTCCTCTCAGTAAATGCAAATGATAACGTCTCGGTACCCGAAAAGATTAATGATGATCTTTTGGTCTTATTTGTTGTTATCTTTTCACAGGACCCGAGGCGACGGCTGAGGTCACCCTTCATCGGTTCACGCGTGCGACCGTGCCTATAAATAGGCATGCGATGGAGAGAAAGAGAGTTCTTCTTTCCTCTGCCTTTGCTTTCTTTAGAGTTCTTCTTCAAAAACCCTAACTTTTCTTCTTCAAAAGAATGGCTCCCAAGACTCCTCGCGGCGGTGCTAAGGGAAAGGAGCCGACAGAGTTCGCCGACGAGGATGCTCCTGTCACCATTGTGACTCTGGCCGACGTTCGCCCCGCGGTGACGGGTGGGTGTCGTCTTTTCTACTACTTTCTTTGTTCCGGCGGTCTTTGGATCATGCGACTGAGTTGACGTGCCCTAACTCTCTTCTGCCGATGCGCATGGACTTCTGTCCTCGCCGAGGTTTCACCCCGCCGACATGCATAGGTTTAGGCCTTTATCATGCACCGAGGTTTAACTACGGACGCGCATGGGTTTACACCCTGAATACGCCGAAGCCTTTGCTGACGCGCATGGGTTTACACCCTGATGATGCGCCGAAGCCTTTCACTGAGGCGCATGGGTTTACACCCTGATGATGCGCCGAAGCCTTTTACTGAGGCGCATGGGTTTAAACCCAGATGATGCGCCAGGTTGCTTCGACACACCTTGTCTTTTTGTCTGACCTTTGATTTTTGTTGTGCCAGTATCGATGACGATTCCGTTGCTGAACGAGGTCCTTCTGGATGCTTCCTTTTGTTAAATGGGAGTTGATTTTGATGAGGCGGTTATCAACCCTGCCAAGGGTGTTATCTTACAGGATCAACCTCCTGAGAGGGTGCTGCAGATCCAGAACCAGTTGCCGACTTTCCTCCAGAGCATGATGGAGAGCGGAAAACTGAAATCTGCTGAATCCGAAGATGTGACCTTCTTGAAACCCACCTTTTTGTTCGACGACCGCCTGATCTCCACGGAATCGAAGATACTGAAGGTCAAAGAAGACTGGTTCTTTTTTGCAAAAGGCATGGTGCTGTACATGCGACAACTTGATCGCCAGTTGCCGCTGACAGCCTTCTATCGTCTAGCTTCGAAGAGAAGGATGTCCTGGGATCTTACTCCTTCTCAGGAAGGGGCCATAGGAGGTGCTCTTTCGATTGATGCTACCTCGAATCAGAGGGATACCCTATCTGCTTCACGAACCGGTCCCTCGTTCAGTTGTCAAACTTTGCGTCCCGGGAGCCTCTACAGTGAAGTCCCAACTGACACTTTTGCCTTCAATGCTTCAACCTTCGCGAGTCAGATGCTGACATCGAGGGTTATGTATCCGAAAGGTAGCTTTTGGGTCGAAGGTTGGTATCATCATATCTCGAGGTGGGACGAGTTGACCACTTGGGTGCTTTCGAAGTTCAAGGCTGAGCTTAAGGAGATTGGGCTGACAGCCGCTATCCGTGCCACGCAGGCTGGCGTGGATCTCAATAAGCCTATGTTCCTTGCACTCTTGGAATTGTTCAATACCCAGACTGGTACCTTCTACACTCCCGTGGGGGAGTTGGGGTTGGCTCTCCACGAGATGTACGAAGTGTCCAAGCTTCCCTGGGGCTCAGAGCCGTATGAGGAGTATTTTCTATCAAATGAAGAGATCCAGGTTCTAGAAAATAAGGACTCGGAGATGATGGCCGTTTTCAAAGAAGTGGTGAGCCATCATTATTTGATGCATCGGAAGGACAAAGTCAAGATGCAGCCTCATGTGACTGCTTGGAGGGATTATGTTTTCAAGCAGGATTTGGCGGATCCCTCGAGGATCCGGTTTACGACTTTACAAGGGCTAAAACCTGCAGAAGTGACTTCTGAGATAAGCCGGCTGGACGAGAGGACCCCTCGTTCCAATGAGGATGGCGAGAACGCGTATAGCTGCTTCTGGCACTGTGTGCACCGTATGTCGTCTAAAGCGGTGCTGACAGCATACTTGATGATATGGCTTTGAGATTGTGTGTTTGCGGGCGGATCTGGTACAGTGGAGAGGGTACACCGGAACCTTATTTTGCCTGCCGTAAAGTTGGCTTTCGGGCGTCCCTTAGCTCTCCTTCCCGCTTTGGTGTGTAACCTATTGCGGGGTTTGAGGACTTTTGCTGATGACGTGATCCAGGGGATGGGTAAAAATGATAACTTTCCCTGGACTGAATTGCCATTCCATTATCTTATGGGATGGCTAATTCTGCATCATCCAAATGTGATGAGTCCCGGTCCAGAGGAGGATCATGTTGAAGGGGATGCCTTTATCCGTCGCTTCTACAAGAGGAAGTGGTTACACACTGGCGTCCCCATTTGTAGGAGAGTTTTGTCCTACCTTCAGGGGTGAGAGATTGTCAAGGTCGCCCCCATCTTCAAAGATTTCGAGGCTGACCAAGATTTAATCGACTCAGGTGAAGATGCGATTACTCTACCGAAATGGGGTTTTCGTTGGTTGTAAAGTATTCGGCCTTTTCACTTGGTCTATCGCAACCAGAATAGGTGTTATCTGGAGCCATATCTGCCCAGCCGGTTCGCTCGCCAGTTTGGCTATACTCAGCTGATGCTACGGAATCCCAGTAACAGTCTGGGATTCATCGGTAGTTTGCTGGATGGAGCCCAGGGCTGGCAATATTACAATGTCGGGTGTACTGGTGTTCAGTTTACGGCACCCGTTCGCAACCCTCGGCCACAGATCCTGTATTCGGCCGCTAAGCTGTATTACACAATGAATACTGCGTCTCCAGGTTATGACAGAGAGACTAGTTTCATCATTGGAACCCAGCTGGAGGCCACGGCGAACATGTTGATGGTGGCTCGGTCATATCGCCCACCAGAATCGGCGGGTTATTGGGCTGCTGCTGCGGCATCAGTGAGAGATCCTCTTGTTGGGAAGAGGCAGGCTGACGCGAAAGCCGGCTCGTCTATACCAAAAAGGTCGAGGAAGACGACGAATCCAAAGACAACGGGAGTGCCACCTATACCGCCAGTAGAATCAGCTCCTGCTGAGGTAAGGAGTCCTCCGTAGCTTTGGCTTATCTTGTCATTTTGGTGACTTATGCTTTTCTTCTTGTAGGGATCGTCGAAGAAGAAGACCCGCATTTCAAAACCGGGTATCAATAAACCAAAGAATGTAGTAAACTCCCCTGATGAGCGCATCCCTCCGATGGTAATGTCTCCAATAGAGGAGAGTCTTGAAGATGTTCCCGCAGAGGTTTTACTATCTCCAGATTTTGTTGGAAGAGATGCAGAGGTTGCAGCAACTTCCAGGGAGGTGCCAGCTACCGTGAGGGCCTTGGACGTTGAGGGTCTAGCAGACACGAGGCTTCCTGGTGATGATGTGGGGTGGAGTTCGTCGTCTTCGGATGACGCTGCTCCAGAGTTGCAAGAGCCTGTTGCGGGGGCAACAGAGATGTTTGGAACAGAGGAGAGGGTTGATTCCCCTCCTTGTTATGATGAGGGGAGGTCGGCTGCATCATTGCCGAGCCCTACCCCAGACTCAGCGGCGGAAGCTGAGGTGGCTACCAATCAGGAGGTAGTGACAGATCCTGTCCCTGTAGAGGGATTTGATGAAGAGACTCGTCTGACAGTCCCGACTCCTGGGGCTGGTTAGGAGACAAGTGTTAATCTCTCCGTTCTACCAGGAGAGGTATTGGCTGTTGATAGCACGTTGGGGACTGGAGAGGTGGTCGCTGACATCGGTGGTACTTCCAAGTTTGGAAAGGGTAAGGGTGTGATGGAACCCTCTGTTGCTCCTTCCACTTGGGATACTATCTCGACACCTGTGCCGGCTCCTTCTGCTCCCTTGGCTCCTCGGGCTAGTAGTCCAGCCCCTGTTGATGAAGAGCCTATTGATGCCGAGGTTCAAGCCTCACAAGTCGAGGTTGGCGGGTCTTCTTGCGGTCCGCCAACTGGGGTAGCTCCTCTAACTCCTGTCATGACACCACTGGTGCTGGCGACGCAGATGAATATGTGAGATTCATCGTTGAGGCAGTGTACAAAATACTACAGAGGGGGGTGTCGGCAGTGATGGACGCCAAGGGGAGCTTTGCGATGGCAAGAACTCTGGCATTGCCTCATATCAACTTGATCCGTGTTCACCCGGGCCACGAGTATATGGCCGACATTCTGGAAGCCACGGTGGCTGAGTTGGACCAGCAGCTTTCTGAATTAGGGCGCATCCAGCGGAATGACCTCTCCGTCCTGATAGATACGAAAAAGAAGAAGTTGCTCGCCGAAACTGTGTCTTCCTACCAGGCCACTATGAGTGTCTGGGAACGCAAAGTGTCTGAGATTGAAGCTGCAGTGGAGCGGTTATCTCAGTCTATACGGGAGACAGAGGAGACGCGAGCTGCGCTGGATGCAAATATCGCGGAGATTGACGCACAGATGTGCCGCCTTGAGGATCAGCAGGCCCGACTCCTATTGGACGCTGAACGTGTCCAGGCTGAACACGTAGCATTCAAGAAGGAGGAAGCAGCTTTCACTCTTCGAGTTCTTACCCTGGCTCAGCAGAGATAGCAGCTTGATGAGAAGCAGAAGAATGAAACTTCTGCTGAGGCTGTCGAAGCGATGCGTCAGGAAGCTGAACGTCGAGTCTTGGCGACTGCGGAGACTCGGGCGGCAGACTTGAAACGCCGAATTACAGAGCTTTCTGCCAACCCTGGGGATATTTAGGGCTTGTAGTCTCTGCTTTTTGAATTTTTGCAACTCTTGCTGGGGATAGTATAATCCTTTACTCTCATTTTTTTAGAAATAATAAAGAAGTACACCATTTTCTGCGATGTGTTCATTTTTTCTTGTCATGAACTTTGATGATTTGTGTGGACCTATTATCTTTTGCGTACCTTGGTTTCAGATACAGATAATAAGTTTGAAGGACCCAATGTATTTGCTCAGAGGTAATATGGACGTGGCAAATATGGGGTTCAAATGATAGAATCTTCCTACTCAGAGGTGTTGTGAACGTGGTAGGAATGACCCTAGGAGATGCACGGAACTACTCAAAGATAATGTGGACGTGGAAGTTCTGCGATCAATGTACGGCAACGCGAGGGTTGTCTGTACGGGATGTTTACTCAGAGATAATGTGGACGTGGTAAACATGAAAGACAGCGTAGTCTTACGGGGTGTAAGATTTCGCCTTGTAGGGTGTAGGGGGACAACTCAGAGGTGATGTGAACGTGGTTGTTCTTCTACTGGAGGATGCTACGGAACAACTGGGTTCCGGAAGCGTATGATTTTGTGGAATGGAAGTACATGTCTGAAAAGATGTCATGAGTAGTACTTCTTTAGGAACTTGCCATTGATGGGCATCATGAACAAGTCCCCATTGGGTTTGGCGAGACGGTAAGCACCGTTTGAGTATACCGTCTCGATGATGAAAGGTCCTTCCCATTTGGGCTCGAACTTTCCTAGTGTTTTGTGAGTCAACACCATCGTCCTTCTGACTGCCAGAACCAGGTCGCCAACTTGGAAAGTCCTCTGCTTGACCTTCTTGTTGAAAGCCTGTGATATACGGGCTTGGTAGAGTTCGATGCGTTGTTGAGCTAGGAGACGCTTCTCGTCAAGTGCCTCCAGTTTCCGTAGACGACGACGTTGATTGTCTTCTTCTGTGAGTTGGTTTGTGATTGCTACGCGGAGTGAGGGTATCTGAATCTCAAGAGGCAGTACCGCTTCGCTTCCGTAGACCAAGGAGAATGGTGTGTTGCCTGTCGGGGTCCGTACTGTTGTGCGTTAGGCCCAAAGGCATTTGCCGAGCTTTTTGTCCCAGTCGCGTCTGTTAGATGATACGACCTTTTTGAGTAACCTGACGATAGTTTTGTTGAACGCCTCGGCCAATCCGTTTGCTGCCAGATTGTAGGCGGTTGATGCCATATTTTGAATGCGATTCTTGTCACAGAATCGGCTGAAGACATAGCTGATAAACTGAGGACCATTATCGTGGATGATCCTCCGGGGTACCCCGAAACGGTAGATGACGTGGTGCTTGATGAAGCTGATCACCCTGGAGCTTTTTACTTCTTTCAGAGGAACTGCTTTTGCCCATTTGGAGAAGTAGTCGGTGATTGCTAGGATGAAGCGGTGTTCTCTCGATGAAGGAGGGGTGATCGGTCCCACAATGTCCATTCTCCAAGCTTCGAAGAGCCAGGAGGCGACTGTAGGATGTAGTGGTTCGGACGGTGTATGAATGAAGTATGCGTGAAGCTGGCACGCATTGCACTTCTTAGCATATTCAACAGCGTCAGCGGCCATGGTTGGCCAGTAATAGCCCATACGTCGCAGTCGATCCTGCAACTTAGGACCGGGCTGATGGGCCCCGCAGGTTCCATCATGAGCTTCTCGAAGGGCTTCGGCTGCTTCTTCGTTAGACAAACATCGAAGGAGAAGTCCATCCTAGGAGCGTCGGTACAGCATTTTAGTAGCCGTATCGTAGTAGAATCGAAGAGAGCGTCTCCTGACTGAGACAGCTTCTTTCGGGTCCTCTGGGAGAATTCCGTAGACAGCGAAGTCGATGAACGGGAATTTCCAGTCCCGAACGTTAACACCGGCACCCGCTGACATGGCGTGGGCCACTTGTGAGCGCAGGTTGTTTTAGGGCAGACCAAGTCTCGACCCACTACCGTGACGTAGTGTTGAGTTCCGAGGGGTACCGCCAAAGAGGCTGCGAGGCCAGCCAGAGCATCGGCCTCTAGATTTTGTAGACGAGGTACGTGTTCGATGAAGAACCTAGTGAAGGTTGAAATGATGTTCAATGCAACTTCATGGTAGGGGATCAGATCTTCATGACGAACCTCGTATTGCCCTCTGATCTGATTTACGACGAGCTTTGAGTCGCCGTGGGCTTCCAGATGTTTTACCTCCAGCTGTTGTGCTAGCTGGAGTCCCATAATGAGCACGTTGTACTCGGACACGTTGTTGGAGTACGGCTTCGAGAGGGAGTAAGCACGCTGGATGACCAGCTAATCGGGGAAGACTCGTACCACCCCCACTCCTGCGATGATTTGGCCTTTGGGGCCTGTTCTTGAAGCGCCATCGAAAATCATCCGCCAGACGGAGCCTTCTTCGGTGACGTTTGATTCTTGGACCTCATCCGAGATGTCTTCATAGAGTCTTGAGGACTCCGGGATGGGGTGTGCAGCTAAGAAGTCGGCCAGAGCTTGACTCTTAACAGCCTTCTGTGGAACGAACACCATGTTGTATGGCATTAGCAAGATTGTCCATGTGGCTAGCCGGGAGTTCAGTGATCCTGGCTTCGTCACGAGGACCCTGAGCGGATTGACTCGGGAAATGACGTGAATTATCTGGCCCGAGGCATAATGACGTGTCTTTTGGATGGCAAATACCAGAGCCAAGCACTCCTTTTCAACAGGGTTGTACCGGTGTTCGGCCCCGATCAGGGTTCGACTGAGGTAGTAGATTGCTTGCTCATAGCCTGTGTCGCTGTTCTGAGCTAGCACGGCGCCGAGGGAATGATCCATGGCACGGATGTAGAGCAGGAATGGTTTGCCAGCGACGGGTGCCACCAGAACTGGAGGGCTCGTCAGGTAGGCTTTGATGTCGTCGAAAGCCTTTTGGCATTCTTCTGTCCAGACGTAAGAGACTCCCTTCTTCATGAGCTGGGTGAAGGGTTGCCATTTGCCGGAAAGGTTTGCTATAAACCTCCGGATGTACGCCAGACGTCCCTGTAGGCCTCAAAGTTCTCGAAGATTCTTCGGAGGGTCCATATCAAGAATTGCTTTGGTCTTCTCCGGATCGACATGAATGCCTTTCGTCGTGATGATGAAGCCCAAGAACTTTTCGCTCGAAACCCCGAGGAAGGATTTAGCGGGGTTAATCTTGAGTTGATGCGCCCGCATGAGGTCGAAGACTGTCTTGAGGTCTTGCAGGTGATCTCCTTTGAGGCGGCTCTTGACTGCGATGTCGTCGACATAGCATTCGACTGTCTTGCGAAGGTGCTGACGGAAAATGGTGCTCATAGCACGTTGGTATGTTGCTCCCGCATTCTTCAAGCCGAAGGGCATCACTGTGTAGCAGAAAATGCCCTTTGGAGTCCTGAATGACGTATGTTTTACGTCATCGGGGAACATCTTGATCTGGTTGTAGCCCGAATACCCGTCCATGAAAGACATACGCTCGAAGCCACACGTGTTGTCGATCATCACGTCGATGATTGGAAGCGGGAATTCGTCCTTCGGGCAAGCAGAGTTGAGGTCTCTGAAGTCGATATAGACTCGTAACTTTCTATTCTTCTTGGTGACGGGGACGACGTTGGCTACCCAGTCTGGGTGTTGCTCTTCACGGATGAAGCCGCTAGTCAAGAGTTTGTCTACCTCCGGATCGATGGCGTTCATGATGTCCGGACGAAAGCGCCGATGTTGTTGCTTGATAGGCTTGGCACCTATGCATCGCAATCTGGGGATCAAGTCCCAACATATCTTCGTAGCTCCAGGCAAAGACGTCGATATATTCTTTAGCCAGCTGGATTAAAGATTCTCGATCTTCTCCTTTGAGGCTTTTGCTGACAAAGATGGGTTTAGAAGAAGATCCATCCCCAAGGTCGATCTGCTCGACTTCGTCTTCGGTGGGAGGTTCACGTAATTCAAAATGAGACTCCCATTGTTGTCCCAGGCATTGAGCCCAGGGTTCTTCTTCGAAGAATTCTGGCGCTTGGTCTTCGCCTTCTTCTTCTTGAGATTGTGCAGATGTCATGTTGGCTGACAGCACTCTCTTGAAGACAGATCCGATACTGTTATCGGAATCCCATGTTGATGCTTCAGATGAGTGATAATGTTCAACTTCCTCTGTGTCTGAACTCTCTGGAGTTGACGGCGGCGTGACATAGCCTACCCCCCGTCGAGTTTTGTTGTAGTAGACCTGCGGCTTTCCTTTAGGTGTTGGAAGCCGGAGAGGGAGACGTCGACCTTTGCCGTAGTTCAGGCCTTTGTCGCTTTTTAGGTCGTAACCCATCTTTTGGATGAGGTACTTTGCCTTGTCCGTGTACCGATAGAGTTGCATTCTGCCGGTATCTGGTTCTGGCTCGAGTGGCGGTAGGTCTTGATGACGCTCAACCCTGCCGAAGATGATGGATTCTTCGTCTCGACTCCGTGGTGGGACTATATAACAGACCCCTTGGGACGGGACTACTCGATTTACATGGTGAACGGTCGTTATTTGTGTTTGCAACGACCGTAGAGCGTTATCTAATGTATACATGGCATTCCAATGTGGAAGACTAGAATAATTAAAAAACATTCTATTATTGATAAAATGCGAGATTTTATCCCGTGGAATTATATTATCGAGGGAGGGGACATCTACATCGGCCGAGATATATTCCCTCAGCTCTTCATCTGTAAGCACTGTAGTAGGATCGGGAGGGCCCACCACAGCGTTGATCTGGGAGTCGTAAAGGACTACATGAGGCTTCTCCGACGGCTGGGATGGCGGCGGATTGCCCTTAAGATGCACTTTCAGAGGTGCCTCTGCTGTGCCTCTGGTGCCTGGCGCCTTCCCCTGTAGTTTTGCCACAAGGGGAGCCAATGTTTGAGGTGGCTTTCCCTTGAGTCGTATCTTCAGGGGAGCTTCAGGAGCAGCTGGTGCTCTCCCGGATAGCTTAATGCTCATGGGGGGCAACTTCTGAGGTGGTTTGCCTTTGAGTCGGATCTTCAAAGGAGCATCAGGAGTGACCTCAGGCTCCATGTCCGGCTCTGCTGCTGTTTCTGCTTCGTCATCGGCATTATTGGCCTCCTCTTCGTCAGGTGACTTGTATAAGTCGACATCGGTAAAGTAGGCTTCAATCCCTTTGAAGGGGTCGATGTCCGCGAACTCCGTACGGATGACGTTGTTGGTGGACACGTACTTCATATATTGGTGGAGCGTGGATGGCACCACCATGTACTCGTACAGCCATGGACGACCCAACAGAATGTTGTAGTTGACTTCAGCATCCACGACATAACAAGTGACCTCAGTTCTGAGGTTATCGATGTGGCACTTTAATCGTATTTTGCCCAGTGGTTTGCTTTTGCTGGCGTTGAAACCACTGATTGTCGTATTGGAGGGCGCCAGTCGGTATATTGGGATCCCCAGTGTTGAGAGCAGCATCTTCAGGATGATGCTGAGGGAAGACCCCGGATCGATCTGAATCCGCTTCACCTTGACTGAACCGATGTACCCTGTGTAATACAGCGGCCTATTGTGTCGATTGTGTTTGAGCAACATGTCCTGTTGGGTAAAGGTTATATTGGGAATAACCTCCTCCGTACAGTGACAGTGCTTGCACACAATCGGAAGATCATCCGGCTGCTTGACCTGACTGAGAAAGGATTCAGCATCCTTCAAAGCTTCGTAGAGAGCTTCTCGGGAGTCTTTGGAAAGACGGAGGAGCTCGAACAGAGATAGGCGGGCAGGAGTACTGGCGAGTTGCGCCAGTATGTCGAAGTTGTGGGGCTTGCCTAGCCCCGAAGCATTCTCTTTTCGCAAAGGCCTATCGAAGCGAGCCTTTATCTGCTTCTGTTTATTGGCTGCTGAGGGCTTAGACGGGCCCTCATCCTGGACAGCAGGGACGGTGCCAGGAGGCACCACCTCGACGGCAGCTTCGTCGGGTTGGACGTTCTGTTGTGAACGCGTCTGCATAGGAAGTGCCTCTTCCACTGAAGAAGAGACCATGCGGGAAGACTTGATCTTCCTGCCTTTAGATTTGGAGGTAGGGCGTACCTCCGGTTGAGTCACCTCGGAGACGAGATCGGGGTGAACCCACAGGATCTCTCCTCGAGATATGGTGAGTGGGATAAGTCCACTCATATTGTCACGGGCTGGTGGTAAGTTAACCACCTCCATTGTCGTCTTAGGGATGGGGACGACGCCATCCTGTGTTGTAGTCGGCGGCAGGGTGGCAAACTGGAGTGATACCATATTGGCTGACACCGTCTTCTCTTCGTAGTCGACGGAGATTACATCCGTATTGATCATGCGCTGGATATAATTTTTGAGGACATAGCAGTCCTTGGTTGGGTGTCCGACAAACCGATGGTAGTGACAGTACCTCGGGTTGTCCATTTTCCCTACTTCATCGGGACGCTTAGGGTCCGAAAGCTTGATCTTGTCACCTTGCTTCAGTATCTCAAAGAGTTGCTGGGTGTCCTCGTCGTTAAACGAATAAACCTTCCTCGGTCTTGGTGCAAGTGGAGGTTTCTGAGCAGGTGTTGATGCACCTTTTGAGGCATTGACAGTCAATGCCTGCTTCCCCTTTGCCTCTCGTGCGGGGTTGTTGGTTGCAGGCTGTTTTCTCTTGTCCTCGAAGGCAGGGAAACTGACTCCTAGAAGACGAGCGTTGGCTGCCTTCTTCTCCGCGGCTTCTGCTTCAATGATTAAGGAGCTCCAGTCGGGAGGAGGAGTAGAGTTGAGCCAGAGCTTCACTGCAGGCAGCATGTTCATGCTGCAGGAGGAGAGAAGCGCATGTTCTGGCATGCCCGGGGGCAGTCTGAAACAGGCCTGTCGGAAACGTTCGATGAACACTCGAACTATTTCCTTCTCCTTCTGGCGTATCTCTATAAGGGACGCCATTGTCATGTCCTTCCTGCCGTCGTAGAAACGGTCGAAAAAGAGGCACGTCAGGTCGTCGAAGGAAGATATTGAATTGTCGGGGAGGCTGTAGTACCAGTCGTACGCCACTCCTTTCAGTGCCCCAACAAATATGCTGGTAAGAAGCGCGTCCTCCTTCGGAAGATGTCCCGTCTGAGACTGGAAATACGTCACGTAGCGACGAGGAGAGTCCTTCCCGTCGTACGGCATCAGTATTTGTGGTTTATACTTTGGAGAATAAACCACCTTGTTCCACTCGAGGGGATAAGGCTGGGGGATGCCCATTTTCTGGCGCTCCTCTTGTCTCGTCTTGGACTCAAAGCGCTCGCGCAGGTCCCTGATCATCTCGACCACGTCTTCTGTGGAGCTGGAAGTCGGGGAAGGTGGCACCACCGGATGTTGAGCATTTGAGGGCTCCGACGTCCGAGGTGCTTCTCGGCGATCTGCGTCCGAGGATACCCGTTGAAGGGGTACACTCGTTTCTCCATTGGCCCCTGGGTCGGGACCGGTAGAAGGTGTCCTGGTCAAAGTTGACCGTATCTCAAACACTGCCTGAGTCAGTGTTTGCATAGAGGCAGAGAGGGTTTTGAGTCCCCCCTCCAGGGTATCTATGTGCTGGACGAGGTCTGTTGGCGGCGCGTCAGACTCGACATCAGCCTCAGTCACGTTTACTGTCATGACGCGGCCGGGAGTGGATGGATGAGTTGAGGCCTCACTCTCGGCCTCACTCCCTTGTAGGGGAGTTGCCTCTCCTGAAGCTTCGTCTGGGCTACCCCCGGCTATGTTCGGGAGAACATTCACCACAGGCGCATCTGCAAGGGCCTGATTACCCTCAGCTCCGTCTTGAAGGGCCTTTTCATCTCTGGAACTCTGGTCCACAGATGCTAGGCTACCCCCAGCTATGTTCTGGGGATATCCTCATCTTCAGGGGCTTCTGGGAGGCTGACTTTGCCTCGAGGATCTGCCCCAAGTGTGTTTTAGACATACTCGTCTTCGGAAGGAGGCTCGACAAGGGTCTGACTACCCCCAGCTTCCTCCAAGAACTTCTTCCTCGCTCGAGTGCCTTCAAACACTCCGGAGGATGAGACAGCTGTCTTGGTTTTCCTCGGCTGGCTCTTGGACGAGGAAGAGAGACTGCCAGTCGCCTTTCGGACTGACGAGGAGTTGGAGATCACGTTGCATGAGGCAACCATCGGTTCCTCTTCTGTTGACACCTTCTTTTCGAGGCAACGTCGGAGGGGTGTCGATGATTGCAGCCACTAGAACACCGACTGCCTTGGTGGGACTGCCACTTTGCAACAGCAGTTGATGGTGACCACAGCACAAGTATGCCCCGTGAGAGGCGCATCGTGCTTGTCAGTCAACTCTCCTGATCGGCGCTTGTGAGTAATCACGTTACGCAGATCGTTGGAGGAGAGTGCCACCTTCGCACCCCCTTCAAGCGCATGGCAAGGCCAAGCGCCGGGGTGGTCAAGTGAGTGTTGTGCCCCCTGATCTAATACCAAACAGGCATCCCAATCAGTAGTGGAGAAACCACAGCATTTGGAGTGACTTGAACGAACCTCAAACGTACCACCGGAGGAGGCGCGGGAGTTCAAGACCACTGGATTTGCCTTGCTCGACTTGGTTGTGCATGCAGTAGATGCGCCCAAGTGAGACAAGGGCTTTGAAGGTCGGCTTGTTCTCGACGTCGCAACACTCGAGTCGACCTTGTACAACTTACCATCAGCAGCGCGCATGATTGTGAACACATGCTTCTGGCTTGTTGCTGGCATAGTACGTTTGGGACGTATGGCCCGTGCTGCCTTGGATTTTTTCGTACCAGACCGCGGGGGTACGTAGTACTCTGAATCCAAATTCTCTTTGCCACTACAGCGAGTGAGTCTGTCAAAGACAGAGATCTTCTGTGGCGCATCACAGGTGATACGCGGGGCATTGGCTGCGGCCCAGCTCCGTCGACGCATCTTCCTCGCCTGATAGGGAGATAGCTGGGGAACGTAGTTAGCCGCACGTTTCCCCGAGAGATGCGCTGCACCAGCGGGCACATCTTGGTTGCTGAGGACGTCAGCAGGAAGGGAAGGCTGGATTAGCGTATCCCCTTCGGTGGTGGTGCCCGAGGCGTCGACCTTGCGCACCCGGACTCGGCGGGTCTTCTTCGGCTTCGGCAACCGCTTCGAAGGACTCGTACTGCCTTCAGAGATGAACTCCTCATACGCCTATTGATTGAGGCGTACGACCAGCGTCTTGTGGGAGGAGCCCACCTTCACGTCGTCGGATTGTGACACAGCTTTTTCGGTGGAGGAAAAAGAGGTCTCCAGCAGAGTCGCCAGCTTGTTTGCCATTAAAATTCTTTGATTGCAAATTTCAATACAAACAGAACAGTGTTACAATATAGGACTTAGATGTAGTCCTAGAAGTACACTTTTGTTTAATCTGGGTTCCTTGTGCCAATAGAGTGAGTGGTAATGCGTTGACTCCGTTGACGATCTGACGACGGTTATCGGTTCTCTGAAGGTCTGGATTGCTCTGGGTGCTGGAGCTTGTTGAGAGGAAGAAGACGTTGAGTGTCTGTATCTGCCTTTCTAGTGGTGTGAAGTCTCTGTCTGTTCGCTGTGGAGGTTGATATGTATGCACGTAGATTAGTCCGTGTGTGTCTCCAAGAAGGAAATGATCCCTCTATTTATAGTTTTACAGGCTGGCTGCTCGTGCGCGCATATATAGGATGCACCTGTACGCGGGGATGCCACGTGTTGATTGCTGATGGAGGCACATGGACGATGCGCCCTGATCGAGGGGGTTGACTTCTTCATGTTGCTGTTGTGAACCGGTACGTAACGGAGAAGAAGATTTTTCTGTTGCTGAGATCTTGGATGAGTCGAGTCAAAGGACACGTGTTGTCGACCCATGGCTCAGAGATCTCGGATTTGGTGGAGGGAATGATCTGGTATGATGTGCCTAGGATTGGGCGCATGAGGATACTTTGGTTCGTAACCTTTAGGAGTCACGAACCATTCTGGGTGCATGGCTTTTGAGGTGCATGCAGAGCTTCAGTAGTGACTTTACTCCTGTCTTTTGGGATCAGGAAGAAGTCTGGAGCGATGGCTTTTGAGGCGCATACAGAGTTATGACAATGACTTTACTTCTGTCTTTAGGGATCAGTGAAATGTATGAGGCGCACAGCTTTTGAGGCGTATGCATGTCTGGGCACATGGCCGCGAAGGCGTATGCGAGCTGGTTGGGTGGCCACGTGGCAGTAGCCGTCGAAGAGGAGTAATAATGATGCTGACGTTGGCGATGCTTCGTCTTCTGAAAAAGGTGCCGACTGCTCAGACTTTGGGAGGCGTGCTGCCAACTCTGTCAGTTCAGCATTTAATATTTATGACATTTGATGGATAGCTGAGTGGGCACGTCGGTTGGCGTTCTACTAGATGCATGTGGACGCATGGGGGCGCATCCCCTGTGATGCTCTTGGTACTGAAGGGCGCGTCTGTGTGATGCGCTTGATGTAGAAGGGCGCGTCAGTGTGATGCGCAGTCTGGCCGGCACATCCGCTTCATGAAAAAACTTTGATGGTACAACTGTTACGTTCTTCGAGTGCTTTAAATAGCCATTTTGACTTGGCTGAATTTGAAGCGTCCGGTTCATCCATTTAATGTAAATTCATTGCACGGAATTCGGAGAGCCATCCACTTGGCACATGGGTTTGATTTGCCCGACCTATAAATAGTGGTATGGAGAGAGGGTTGGCCTCTCGTTCTCTCACGTCTTTCCGACATGAACTTGTATGCTCGAATGCATTCTGTTGACAAAATGATCCCAAGGATGAAGATGCGACGCCATGTCTTCGTTGATGCACTTGAAGGTGACTGTTACATCCAAAAGACGGAGTCGAGGGCTTCCGAGGCAGACGGAAGGTACCTGTTGCATCCAAAGATAGGGATGTTCGGGCCTCGTTTTCGTTATTCCGGAAGAGCCGTAGATCGGAATGGCGGTGCTGGGCTCTTTCTTTCTTCAAAGTGGGCGTTGCCCATTCTGGTTGTGTTGAAAGCTGCTCCTTTAGCCGCAGTTTCGATCACGGTCTTCCTTCGCCTTTGGAGGCTCTTTTGAAGCCTCCCTTGGCCACAGATTTGCGGTGCTCTTCTCTTCCTTGGTTCCGGCCAGAGGGTTAAATTCTTCATTAGTCGAAGCACTTATCAGATGAGCCTGGCTGGAAGAGCGGCACATAACTGGGCTGCTGAAGGGATGCACATAACTGGAGATGCACATAACTGAGCTGCTGGAAGGATGCGCCCTGCTGGATGCGCATGGCAGGATGCGCCTGGTTGAAGGCGCATGGTGGCTGCTGCGCCTGACTGAAGGCGCATGGTGGTTGCTGCGCCTGACTGAAGGCGCATGGTGGTTGCTGGTTGTAGACTTAGGGTCTTTTCCTTGTAGAAATTCTCCTTTGTACCACCTTTTCTAGACATGTAATAGACTTTTATATGTAATAAAAAGTCCTCTTTTAAATGTCCATATTTGTTCGTTTTGCTGTGCGCATGTAGTGTCTGGCGCATAGGATTTTTGGCTCTGAAATTCCATGCTTCTACATGTGCAAACTTGTGGTAGTACCTATATTAGTCATACTACTGTAAGCCTGTGACTAGGAAATGCTCATTCACAATTAGGTTGACTTGATTTTAGGATAACTACTAGGCCTAGCACTAGGTACCCCGTTGGCAACCCATAAAATTATTTTGAATCGATTGCTTGGGTAGTTAAGTTTGTTACATAGGCTACATAATTAAGATAGTGATATTCGTTGAGTTTTGAGATAACCCTATTTGATTTGAATTTTGAGAAAATCTATTTGATGAATTTGAAATATTTTACGTGATAATATTGAGTTTGATGGATGACTCTAATCAAAGGTGGGTAGAATCCTTAATTGATAAATTGAGTATTCAGGTTACTGTTGAAGATATTTTAGCTTTTGGTATTTTGGAGGTTTAAATTTCTATACGGTTGATGAATTTATTGCTAAGGTCAAATATTAAATTTTTAACGGAAATTATTTTGATGATCAATAAAATAGAGAAATGATTTGAAAACTTATGGAATTTAAACTTTGCGGAATCTATACATTTTGTGAAGGTAGATTTTGAAGATCATTTCCAGTTGGATTAAGGGTTATGAATTTGATAAGATGATATTGATGATTGCTAAATCATGATTTTAAATTGAGTGTGTGATTTAAAATTTTATGATTAAAATTGAGGAATTTTGAAACATTCTTGAGGGTACGAATTTATAGGATTGATTTCGTGATGGGTTTAGATGTTATGTAGGTAGTACTTCTTTAAACAATGTCCGCTAATCGTATTTTCTTATCAAAATTTGTCTGTCTTCATTCATATTTATAGGTCTTTCTTCTATTGAATCATAGAACCTTTTAGTTCAAGACCATAGCCTAAGATTCCAACACCAAGCCATATCTATTTATTTCTTCCATTTCTACCCTCGTTGATCAATGTTCTTATTAAAGAATTTTTCTTTTTCTTTTTATCTATTTGATCAATATTTTCTATCATAAATTTTTCCTATCTTTTTACCGATTCACCCAGTCCTTTTATCTTAGTAGTCCATAAATTTCAAAGACAATTTTTCTAAGGTGGGTAGATTTGTAACTCTTTTTTCAGAATTTTCAAATTTAATTTTTTAATTATTTATATATTTTAATTATTGTGTTTAGAAGTAATTTTTGTCAAAATTTTGTAAAAGATATTTTGTGATTATTTTTTTATCAAAAACTAGTTTTAAATTAAATGATTTGAATATACTATTTAGTTTTATAAAAAGATATTTTGCTCTCGAATTTTATTATTTGAAATATAAAATATGTTGTTATCATTTTTGATCTTTCAAAAGTTGGTTTCTAAAAATGATTTTGAAAATCATTTTTGAATAATAAAAGGGTTTCATCGATTTTAAATAAAGATTTGGATTTAAATAAATATGTACTTTACATTATCGGATGACATCAAATATTATTTGAAATTATTATGATAATAAGTTATTTAATTTAATTTGAATTTATATGATTTAAATTATTCGATAATGTCGAATACTAGTTTGAATTATTATTTGCGATCATTTAAAGGATTGTGATTAGACTAATTTTAATTTAAAGTTATTTGATTTAAAGTAAAAGAAGAGGGTTTATCTACAAGCATTGATAATCCTTATCGGATTAGGAGTTCAACTCCTATTTACGGAGGCCTCTTTCTCCTAATTTTTCCCAACTCTTTTTCATCCTACTAGCCATAACCAATGTTTCCACAACCATCATCCACCATAGTTATTGTGTCGTGCATCATGTCCATGTCCATCCAGTTCATTCCACTACTTTTATTGCATATACAATTCTATCTTTTTTGTGTCCGACACACCCGGACACATCCAAATTCGTACACTCTAATTCCTATGTCCGTGTCGACATCTCGACATGGACAGTACAACCATAGAAATCAACCCTAACCTAGCGGATCCTGGCACTACCTCGTCTGAACCACCATCCCCGACTTCCCGACAAACTACGGCCACCTAAACCCACCACCATTTTCTCCTTCGACAACCGGACCCACTGCCTCGTCGCCAACCTCACACCGGCACCATCGACATCTCCGGCCTCCCGCCATTGGCCAAATTCGACAATCCCTGCCACGAAATGCCACCACAGCAACACCCCGCTCCACCCGACGATGGCGCCCTGCCAACTACTGCCATCTTCCGGTTACCCAAGCCACCAGCAAATGCCACAACGCACACCACTATTGGCCATCGCCACCACCAACATCTACTACCTACTCACCAAGCCAACACCACCTTTGACCCCAATTAGCTGTGCACCACCATCGCTGGAACCTTAATCCTACAACTAACCTCAGCCAATACCACCGCCATGGCCGATCAACTCCGGCCACCGACCGAAGCACCAAAACCACTGTCACCACTTACTTAACTGCCGGCGACCACGAGATCTCCGCTCCAGTGCCGAGACCTGGTTAGCCTCCCTCGGTGTTGCCTCCGGGATGTCGCTCCTTCGCCTCCACTCTGGCACTGGACCGCCCTCCTCTCGTGGCAATGCCGACGCCGGCCGACCGCCTAATCCTCCAGCACCGCCTTCCCACACCCGACGAATGCCAGATCTGACCCCGCTACTGTTTTGATACCCCAGCGCTGAGCACCAAAGCAGCCTCCTCCAGAGATGAGCATCATTTCCCATGCTTCCTCTCTTTGTCTCTCTCTTTCGAAACCTCTTCACACTCTCGCTTTCTTGTTTTTGTTTCTTTTTTTTGTTCATTGAGTGAATAGAAGACCCTGGCCCAATATTTTTGGCTTAAAACCTAATAGGAAATATATATATATGAAAGATTTATTGTAGTCCTAACCCATTTAGTAGATCTAATGGGCTTAGTAGAAATTGGTATTTACCATGCTAAACAAATTAGTTAATAAAATGGACATATATATATATATATATATATATATATATATATATATATATATATATATATAGTGATGAACTTTATAAATATATATATTATTTAGTGATGGACTTTATAAATATATATTTGGCTTGTAAATGATTTTTGGGACCTATAGATAAAAATAATTTTAGGAATATAATTTATATGTTTTTGGTATATATCAAAATAAAGAATATTTCTAAAAGTGTTTATAAGATTTAGGTGGTATTTTCTTAAAGGTCTTTCAAATATGTTTTGTAAAGTTTCCTAAAATAGTTATAAATATTTCCTAAATGAATATATGTTTCTTCGACTAAAATATATATAAATGGTTTCTTTAAAATAGTATTGGACTTTATCTAAGTAAAGTCGTTTTTGATAATAATAATATATTTATATTATTTTGAATAGTAAATGCTTTAAACAAGAATTATTTTCCTCAATATTTTTTCCTGATTTCCAAGTATTTATCTAAAAATTGTTTCAACCAATAAATATAGTTTTTAATATTATAAATTGTTTCTAAAATAGTTATATATATTTCATAAATTTCCTTTCGACCATAAATCATGGATCACGACTAATCGTATTCCTATTTTTCCTTGCGAAATTGAACTTCTTCACATCTACCCTAGCCAATTGGACTACTCTGGACCTAACAGGATTATCTGTTTCACCAGCAAAGGACCCCAGGCGAGTACATTTGTTGTTTGTTTTCAGTATTGTTAATCACTATAATTGCATGATTAGTTATGTTATATTTGATTCTTAACACATTCGTTACACGGATTAGTGGCATATGAGTTTAGTCATGATACCATATTATATTGGGTTATTTAATCGTGTTTTGTGACCCATTATCGTGACTTAATCCATGTGTAGTAGTTGAGCAGGGAAGTACCAAGTAAATATGTTATCAGACCTTAGACCTTGCTGCATGTCATATTGTATGTTGTATAGTAGAACTTGTAGACCGTACAGTATAACTACCCAGATTGATTGTATATTGAAAGGTGTACTTCAAATCACGTAGTTTTTATGATTCCTTGTTCCATGTTACTTTTCTTATAGTTCATGTTAACTGTCGTTCCACCTTACTTTCCATGCCATGTCTTATAGTTTACTTATTTCATCATGTATGCCATGACTATTCACTATTTTATAGTTGTTATCATATATTTGGAACTGCATGCTCGAACTGTACTCGTTCCATTCCTAACTGGAAACCAATTTTTTAGATTAGTCGTTTGCTACTCTGTGCGTTGGATCCTTGGGAGAGATTACAGATGTATTTCAAGGCATAATCCTAGAGACTAGTTAGATAGATGTGTTGATAGTCGTTTTGATTTTTGTAAGACATTGTATCTTTATTCAAATATAAAACTTGTGAATATTGTAATTTAATTTAGTATTGTGAATGAGCAAAAAAAAAAAATAATTATGAGCAAATATTGTGACTTTGATCATAGAGGTCTAGATAGCGTTCTACCACAGATACCGCGACATAGGCTGGACTTGCCCACGTACTCGTATCCAAAAAATGGGTATGGGTCGTGACAAATAGCACGACTTTAATCTCACCAATAGGGGCACAATCACTATGTTGCGACACAAGGGTGGCACGATCACGATGTTATTATACAAATGGGCTATAGTTATGCCATACAACTAATGCTTAGGCACGATTAAAAAGACAACTAAAATCATAGTGTGCACTCATTAAATAAACATGTTGGTTTTGTATGGGCAGGCGGGATGCCCCCTACTAGTATGGTTGTGTACTGGCACCCCACCAGTTTGCACGTGCAGGTTCAGGTACTTGCTCGCTCGGGGCGGAGCTAGCTTGGACGCGCTAAGGCATAGAGTTTCTTGGATTTTCAAGGCGTGCGAACACGTTTGAGTCTTCACCTATATGGGACATAATATATGAAAATTGCCTTTTGAAGCATCCGCAAGTTGTAAGCCTTCGGGCATGATATCATTGTAATTGAATGAATATGATAGTGAGAGCAAGAGTGAATAGTATTGTGAGAAAAAGGGAGCCTAGTGTTTGTAATCTGACTTCGAGCTATTTGTAAATTCTTCTGCTTATCAACAAAATTTTTGACTTTGTTTAAATACTTGTATTTTCTTTTTTATTCAATCCTTCTACTTCGGGACTTTTGTGCGACGACCCTGTCGCTAAGCTGCGTAATCGGCCATTATGGAAATTGCCTCATGCGAGTGCATCTAAGGATCATGCGACATCACACCCTAGCGAGGATGATCGGGTCTATAGAACCGGGGCATGATAGTTGCAGACTGTTACCCGAGCAGAACTTAGCACTCTAACCACACACAAATAAATAAACAAAATACGAGCATAAAGATAAGTCAAACAACAGAGAACGACCAATCATGCATACTACTTAATACAAATTAACTAAATAGGGTTATCACAAAACTTAATTATACTAGAATGTAACATAATGAACTTAGTTACCACATGTACCAGGTTCCCGGATCGCCAAGAGGTTGAGTAAGCGTGTGTACCATATAACATAACATAAACATTTATCTGAAGAAACATAACATATGACATAAACATAAAGTGTCACAACAGACCGACATGGTAGGTCACAGATGTCACGCCTCAATCCCAAAATACTTCAGACTAGGCACATGGCTTGGCCAGCTGGTACACGCTCAAGGGTAAACCCATTATAGGAAAACCCTCAAGCATAAACTTACGTTGTCTATCAAGTCTTGAGAACAATATGAGTCTCAGGTTTTCTCTATATCTCATTCACAAAGTAAACAAGGAACCAACTGATAATATAAATGGTATGACAAGCTAGCAACAAGTCAAATATAACAAAGATAGATGATAAGTCTAGTAGAGACAAACCCACTGCTTATAGAAGTAAAATAAACTAGAGTCCAAGCTAAAATTAAACTAAGCAATGGCAACTTCATCAACTGCATCAGCTCCATGGTTGAGTCCTGGACCATAAACCAATGGGTACTCTTCCTCTTAACCTGGAGAAAAGTCCTGGTCCTTAGAGGACATACCAAGATGCATAATATACAAGCCTATTGTACAATTTATGTAACATGCATGAAATATACATGGAAGAGACTATGAAATAACACAAAGAATAATGGATGTACAAGGCAAGGTAATAAGAGACAGATAATTTATAACATGTCATAGTACTGTGATACTAAGAGTGGATAATAAAGGAATCATATAACCGCAGCCCTGTGTGGTACCTACGGTCCTATAGAGAGTAGTCCTATCTGGATCTCCCTATCTATAGTAAATCTCTATCGTAGTACCTGCGTGGAAGTCTCGAGTCGAGAGTGGTCAAATAGACAATCTTAGTATCGGACAAAGGTCAAGTCAAGTCGAGTCAAGTCAAATGATCAAATCGAGCCAAGTCAGGTCAAGTCAAGTTCACATTCAATACGATGGTCTATACAAGTGAAGTATAACAATAAGTACCAGTGTAGTAAACATGTACAAGGGCACAGACAAGTAAACAGAGTATGGAAACTGATATTAAAAATAACGACAGAAGATAAGCATGCATAAATAAATTCTATATATTGGCAAGGTATACTTGCCTGTTGTTGGGTCCATGTCCGTTTGTCTTGGTCATGGTTCAATCTCGATTACCAAGGTCAATTTCAAGCCTATACAAAAAATCGACAATGGATAACTAGCTAAATAAGATATAATTATGACAATTTATATTTTATAATTATATATATAAATATGCTTATGTGTTTGTTATTAGGCAATGAGTGCCCTACTAAATAAGAAGTGTGGCATTATCCATTTGCATTAAAAATACATTTTTCAATTGTGTTGTGCATGGCTTGACATAAAGAGTTAGACTATATGCTTTGAATTACTCGTATACATTAATATTAACTATCATATATGCTACAATGGTAAATTCAAAGGATGTACTGGTCACACTCACAATTTATCTATGTTTACTATTCTAAGGTATAATTAATAAGCTTAATATTTTATTAACAATCTTCCTTCTGTAACACATATTAAACTCTGGAGTGCTGTCGCTAGCACCCAAAAAATAAAATATTTTCTCTTAAAATTATTTGTAGTAGTGAGAGTAAGGATCGATCATATGGAAAGCAATTAGTGTACTTTTATGCAATGTGAACAAGGATATGGGGATATTTGAAATTAATAAAAGCAAATTTAAGAAGAGCTAAAAAATAACTAAAGTATTGAATCAATCAAAGGAACAAATATTGGTCTCAGTCAACATTCACCAATGGAAAATTAAAATTGATCATCGATACAAGCATAAATTAACTCATACTTTGAATATTCATTGTTGGAAGTATCTTCATATCTCTCTTAGGCTTAGTTAATTAAAAAATGATCTAATTAACTTTAATTACTAAATAATTTAAGACAAGCGCTGAAGATTTAATCTAGCAATTTCTTAAAGAACCAATAGATCGATGAAGCAAAACAACACAATCACAAGCGGTTGCATTTTGTTTTGTCAAAATTTTTTTCCTAAGATCTAATAAAACAAAACAGTTTATTAAATCTTGGTTGCTTCATAAATTAGAAAAATCAAACAATTACGGATTTGATATCTAATGAAGTAGTAGATCGAAATGAATAATAAAGTAGTAGGCCTCCTAGTAATTAAACAGAACAATCATGAAGATCGTAATAGAAAATATTTAATACTCAAAGTACAGATCAAACAAATAAATACAATTTAGATCTCACAAGTTTATTGATTCCATGGCTTCCATTTCCATCGACCAACAAGACTTTTAGCCGCACATTTTCATCAAAACTCTAAAAGAAAAGTTGGAGAAGAATAATAAGAGTTGTGTGTCATGGTTCTCTCATGGTTGCTACCTCTTTTATACACTCTAAATTTGTTGTTTGAATCATATAATATCTCCCGACAAATTCTCTAAAAGTTACAACTTTTCATACAATAAAAAAGTCAAGAACAAGTAGAAAAATAGTTATTTTGATTCCTATTTTTGTTCACAACATCTTTGACTCAATTTCAAGCCTAATTTCGTCCATGTTTCAGCCTGAATCTTGGAAAACTCAAAATACGAAAGTTGTTGATTTTTGTCTTAGCTTTCTAAATCTTTTTGAAGCACCTCAATTTCATTTCGGATGAGAAAGTCATGCCCATTTTGGTAAAAGTTATCAAAACTATCAAAAATTTCTATTTAGCTCCATTTTGCACATAGTGTCTCCAACTGCATCCTAAATCAAAATAGAAGAATAGTGAGTACCTTTAGTCATGAAATAAGCATAAAATGGTAGACATTAAAGGATAAAAATATAATATTTTATGTTCTTATCAAGTACCCCCACACTTAACTTTTGTTCGTCCTCGGACAAAATTCTAGTTTACTTTTTTCAAAACAAAAATCACGTTGTAATGCCATAAATAAAGAATAACCAAGCTCGTTAAAACTCATAACATATCATAAAAATATATTCTTAGACAACTTCTAATTACTTAGTAAGTATTTTTACTTGAAGATAGAGTAAACTAAATTGGTAGACCCTCACGGGAATAAACACTCATGTATTTGAAGGGTACGTGTTTCGCTTAAATTCATTCCAAAAGAAATAATCTACCCTAAGCTTGCATATCATCTCATTCTCCACCACTCGAACCACATGCATAACATAAATTATAAGGACTTTTCATGTGTTTTAGCGGGGCTTTGGATCAAGGTAGGATATATTTTGGGAGTGTAGCTCAAAAACTATCAAAACTAGTGGAGCAAAAATGATTTAACTCAAGCTTGAATATATAAAATATGTAAAACCAATCACTCCATTCAAAGCATTCAACATACCCCTTTATTGAAAATTTTGGAAGGAATTATGAAGGTGGATATCAAAAGTAATTTCCGTCATCACTTCTTTTCTTTATTACATCTTCTTTCATTTTTTTTCTTCATTTTTTTTATCTTTTTTCAATTCTTTTATTTTCTTAATCATGATGGGAAACAAGAATTTAAGAAAAAAAATATGTAGCCAAACTAAAAATTTAGATATCCCCACACTTTTTTTATGCACACCCATATGTATCATAATGCTCCACTAGCTTTCCGGATTGGGTAAAGAATTTTTTTCAGGTTAAAGCTTGTAATGTGGGTTCACAAAAATAAAAGCAATAAGGCTCAAAGGGGTTCAACCAAAGGAAAAATAATTTCAGGGTAGGCTATTTGGCTTAAGTAGCGCATAACAAAGTGGGCCTTAATCATGTTCATGTATGCATGTCTCGATGTGACCTCGAAGAGAATCAAAGCAAGTTCTAGAGAAAAAAATCTATGGAAGAATATCTCTCATAAAAATAATAATGAGACTGATGTGTCAGTCTAAGGGTTCAAAACCTCACTGGCTTTTGTCTAACAAATTTAGTCATTACCATCATTAAGAAAAATAACTAGACTAATTAATTCTAAGTTAAAAATAGTACTTGTTCAATCATGTTATGAATTTTGTAAATTTAGTTAAATCTTGTTCATGACATACACAACAAAAATTATTGAAAACCACAAAACAAAACTCTTTTTTTGGAGAGAAAAAACTGCTTAAAATAATTTAAATCCTCCCCCACACTTAAATCGACAATGTCACCAATGTAAGTCCAAATGCAAAGAAAAGAAAAAAAAATAAACAAAAAATAGAAATGCATGAATAAGAACAAACTCCCCTTGGTTGCCTCCCATGCAGCTCCTTTGTTTAATATGTCGTTGGCTCGACTCTATGCACACTTGATGCAAATAGGCATGGATTTTACATCTTGAATAGAGGCCTGCAAAATAGAGGGTAAAGGTCTCTAGTCAGAAATTGATAATGAAATATAAGGAAGTTTTCCTGACTATTGTCTTTTTATAAAATCATTCAACCCTGCAACAGTTTCATGTAAATTATTAGTCAAGACTAACTCCTCATTCTTTTTCTTAAGATGCTCATTAACGGTAATATCAAATCCATCTTTGTCGCCAATTTCAAAGAAATTTGTGCAATTGGTACTATGTTGTCATTAGGAATGTTCATGTCTGCAATGCTATTTTCTTTTCTCTTATTTGACGATATGGTACTTCTTTTACTAGAATGTCCACTCTTTACCACTTCTGCACTTGCATTTTCTTTTGGATTTCCTATCGTTTGAGATTGTAATTTTTTCAAACTTTGTGCCTCCAGCTTATTGATTATTGTAGCCATTTGGCTCATTTGATTGTTCATACTTTGGATGTTGGCCCTCGTCTCCTATTGAAATTGTGAGCCATTAGTGGCAATAGACTTAACAATATCTTCTAAAGACATACTTGAATTAGAAGTTTGGTCTGATTATTGTTCATGGGGATATGTTGTTTGTACTATTAGTAAATTGGGTAATTTTGAGTTACAGGATGATTTTATTGTGGATTCCCGTAACTAAAATTAGCATGATCTCTCCACCCTAAGTTGTAGAGTTTGAATATGGATCATATTTCATTTGTGATTGTCCAGGAAAATCACATTCCGCATTCACTTGTTCATTTGGCTCATCTTGAAGAGTTGGGCACATATCAGTTGTATGCCCTGGTACTAAACAAATCCCATAAGATATTACTGTTTGCATCTTATCTACAACTATTTGATGAACAAGAGAAGTTAAACTTACAATTTTTTTTTTAATAGAAGAAATATTTATCTCATTGACATGCATAAATGGAAGATCTTGCCAAGTGGCAAATTGTTGAGAATTGGTCGCCATGTCCTGTTCAAGATTTTTTACTAACAAAAAAAAATTATTTTATTACAAGAATGAAATAAAAATCACAAGAAGTACAAAAATTACTCCCCGACAATGGTGCCAAAATTTGGTGTGTTGTCGCAGGCATCCAAAAATAAAATATTTTCCCTTAAAATTATTTGTAGTAGTGAGAGTAAGGATCGATCCCAATGAGAGCAATTAGTGTACTTTTATGCAATGTGAACAAGGATGGGGGAGAGATTTGAATTTATTAAAAGTAAATTTAAGATGAGCTAAAAATAATTAAAGTATTGAAATCAATCAAAAAAAAAATATTGGTCTCAATCAACATTCACCATTGGAATATTAAAATTGATCATCGATACAAGCATAAATTAAATCATACTTTGAATATTTACAGTTGGAAGTATCTTTCTATCTCTCTTAGGCTTAGCTAATTAAAAACAAGTGATCTAATTAACTTTAATTACTAAATAATCCAAGGCAAGTGCTGAAGATTTAATCTAGCAATTTCTTAAAGAACCAAGAAATCGATGAAGCAAAACAACACAACACAAGCGGTTGCATTTAGTTTTGTCAAAAAAAATTCTCCTAAGATCTAATAAAACAAAGTAGTTTATTAAATCTTGGTTGCTTCACAAATTACAAAAATCAAACAATTACGGATTTGATATAAAATTAAGCAGTTGATCGAAATGAATAATAAACTAGTAGGCCTCCTAGTCATTAAACAAAATAATCATGAAGATGGGCATAGAAAAACATTAAATACTCAGAGTATAAACCAAACAAATAAATACAATTTAGATCTCACAAGTTTATTGATACCAAGGCTTCCGTTTCCTTCGACCAACAAGACCTTTAGCCGCACATGTTCATCAAAACTCCAAAAGAAAAGTTGGAGAAGAAGAACAAGTGTTATGTATTGTGGTTCTCTCATGATTGCTACCCCTTTTATACACTCCAAATTTGTTGTTTGAAGCCTACAATATCTCCCGACGGATTCCCTAAAAGTTACAATTTCTCAAACAATAAAACTAAGTCATAGAACAAGTAAGGAAATAGTTATTTTGGTTCCTATTTTTGTTCACAGCATCTTTGACTCAACTTAAAGCCTGATTTCGTCCATGTTGCAGCCTGAATCTCGAAAAACTTAAAATACGAAAGGTGTAGATCTTTGTCTTAGCTTTCCAAATCTTTTCGAAGAATCTCAATTGCATTTCAGATGAGAAAGTTATGCCCATTTTGGTAAAAGATATCAAAACTATCCAAAATTGCTATTTAGCTCCATTTTGCACATAGTGTCTCCAACTGCATCCTAAATCAAAATAGAAGAATAGTGAGTACCTTTAGTCATGAAATGAGAATAAAATGGTAGATATTAAGGGATAAAAATATAACATTTTATGTTCTTATCAAACTCCTACCATTATCAATAACAGACGCAAAGGAAGAAGTTTACAAGAGTGGGTACTAAAAGGATAAAGCATTTAATGTGCTAATGGTAACATAAAGCTACTTGCACAAATTTGAATGCTAACCAAAATAGGTAACAAACAGACTTAGATATCTACCTATTATTTACAAATAATGGTTCATTTATTAAATTAAATATTACACCTTTTGTTACAACTTGTTCATGATAGTAGGTCCACTAGTATGGATTGCATGGCAAGGAATATGAATACAACTTCTAACTATTGTTTCCTACTAGCACATGCAGGTAACACAATGAAACTAGATCAAAATTTTATATGGTTGTCACTTAATTGGAAACAATAATTCTAGGAAAATTGGAGATAGGAAAAGAATCTTGCTCTTCTATAACATCAACCAATAAGCTTCATAATAAACGGTGAAGATGATAAGAGACATTTAAAGTGTTCAGAACACTCACAAATCATGTGGTATGGACTTGCAAAGACGAGAAAGCTGGCAGTTGACGAAGGAAAGCGTACCGGGTATAGTCCTAGCACATCCTGTATGCAAAGTATGGTCTATGCAAACCTTGTTCGGACGGACTATACGGGAAGGAAATTGTTCGATGTCGTGGCTTCAGTTGTGTACTGTTCTTAGGACTTTAGTGATGTGGTGAATGAATTAGTAGAGTTGCACATATAAAGGAAGAAGTGAGAAGAGAAGTAGGAACATTTTGTAGGCCGGAGAGTATGGCTGCGAAAAAATAGGATGGAAAGAACCGTTCTCCGTAAAGTGAATCAAAAAATTACTCTACATTAGAATCATTCAAACATGGAAAGAGGAATCCATAATTATTGAATTTGTGGGGGGACAACAATGCATATGCATTGTTAAACCGGCTATGTGAAACCAAGAGAAAGAGGGTGGAAGTGGGGATTTGCCAAAGTTAGAAAGGTGGGAATTCATATAAAAAAGTAATTAATTTGACTCACCCACTACCACTCCACTTGTACTACAAAAATATTGGTAATTAACGACGGACACATCCTTCGCTAAATATGATTTTTTCGTCGCTATTTAAACTTACCGACGGAATACCGACGGATTGTGTACATCGATAGGTTTATTGTCGCTACAAAAAATCTGTCGGTAATCCGTCGCTACAGCGACAAAGCACCGACGGATTTGCTGACAAAATTTAGCATTTGATTAGCAATGTATATTTCCCGTTGGCAAAATCTATGACAACATAGCGCTGGATTAGCAACAGAGTTTTGTGAGCCCCAAATTAAAAATTTCCAGAAGGTCAGCGATGGAAAATTCTGTCGGTAACTCATCTGATACGCTTTTGGGTATCATACAGCACGTTACCGACAAAAATTTTCATCGGTAGTCCTTCGTTGAGGTGCATATATTTCGTCAGTAGTAGTCGCTAGTTCGTCGCTAGCCTGCAATTTTTTTCCAGGAATCCGTCGGTATTCCGTCACTGGTCAGTCGCTGTACTTGTCATTATATATATATATATATATATATATATATATATATATATATATATATATATATTCAATAAAATGAAACACAAATATATAATAGTGATCCAATAGGCTCTTTATACAATAAATTAGAAGACAAATAAGTAAAATTGAATGAAATAGACGCAGACAAATATTTTCTCAAACTATGGTGTCCATACAAACTCATC
The DNA here is from genome assembly GCA_029216955.1 of Iris pallida. Lineage (NCBI taxonomy): Eukaryota > Viridiplantae > Streptophyta > Magnoliopsida > Asparagales > Iridaceae > Iris > Iris pallida. The sequence goes on along the minus strand of JANAVB010044019.1, from coordinate 1,388,779 downwards.
CAGCAGTAATATAGTACATATACACAAATGTATCATAAACCCCATAAAGTCCATACAAACTCATCAATCCAATATAATAAAAAAATCATACAAGATGCTCAAAAATATCAAACTGTTGGTGGAGGAGGTGGAGGAGGTGACAGAGGCAGAGGTGGCTATGGCCGAGTCCTTCTCTGTGATGGCCTGATCTTGGATCTTCCATTACATTCAGCAAATCCTCTACCTCTGCCAAATGACATCTCCTGTCAAACTCAACGGAAGAGGAGATAGTTCCTGTTTACCAGCTCTAAAGGCATCTTCGTTCCGCAGCAAATACAAGATGACATCGATTAAAATGCTTCCATGCCTCTCCATCGAATGAATGAGATAATTCTCCTTCTTCCATCTTCCATTATTTTCTATGTCATGTCATGTATTCTGCAGTATTCGAAGATATATACATCCTCTGTAGCCTCTTTGTGATTGGCAAAAAATGCATGTATTTGTAAGGGCGTAACCTTGCTCGTGCAGTTGATTTTCTTTTGCCCCGAATAGGCTTGTACCGGTCCTTGTGACAGAAAATGCATCTGTCTTTATCATTATTCTCCTTGTAGTACAATATGAAGCCATTTTGACAATAATCTTTTTATAGCCTAATCCGAGTTTCCGTATATTTTTCATGAACAAAAAGTTGAAGAACTTTTGTATTTCAAACTAAGATAGTACAAGAGATTCCTAAACAGGCGATCTAAGTATAGTTGATTCTGGAAAAGTGTGACGATGGAGATCGAATATTGTGGTGGTTTCTTTACTCCGTTAACGATCTAACGACGAGAAGAACTTGCTCTGACTCTCTGAATGCCGATGAGTGGTGATCTGGGTTTGCCAATCAAGAAGCAGTAAAAAAGAAATAGATCTTGAATGAAGGAAGACTTCTTCTATTTATAGGCATGCACATATACGATGTGCACAGGGGTTTTAGCGTACAAGAGTCCTGCATGCACGGGATTTCTGGAGAATCTATTGTAACCGTACTGTAGAGGCTGTTGTTGAGTTGACACATGGAAGTTGTTGGGATCCTCTTATTGTTGAGATCTTGAGTGGTTAGTACTCGTTCATCAACATGACCGAGTCAATGATACGTGGCGTCTGCATACTTCTCTAAGATCTCTTTCAGTTTAAACGAAATAGATCTTGAGCATATCGAAAAAGTGGCAGTATGAACAAACTAGATTTGGTTATATCTAAAGTGACACAGTTGCCATACTGGCCACGTAGCATCTTTTAAAATTGTGCCACATTGTGAAGGATCTGCAATTTTGTAGACTACACTTCTAAGGCTCTGCGCTTTTAAGGCTCTATTGACAGACTTGCTTTTGACTGACAACTGACATCTGACAACTGACAACATGATGGCTGTCATTTACTGTCTTTTAACACTTTGTTTAGCGTGCCATTAATGCTGAAGTGACAGCCCAGCATACGTGTCTCGTTCCGGGCACTGTGCGTTTGAGTCTTCAAAGTGTTATGCTTTTGATGTGACGAGTCGCTGTGCTTTTGGGGCTACGAGTCATTACAGTTTTAGGACGACGAGCGATTATGCTTTTGGGGCGACGAGTGACTGCACTTTTGGGGTGACTGAGTCAATGCCTCCTTAATTGCTGCTACTTTTGAAGAGCTCCAAAAGTGATGACTAAAGACTTAGTCAAAGACTTCGTTTAAATGAGATTCATTGTGATGAATTCTAGGTTCATCCAATTAACGCGAAGCTGCCATGTGGCGTGCGGGTTTGACCACATACATGCTATATAAAGGGAATCTTTTTGGGGAAGTTTTTGCCTATTGCCTCTTGACATTCCTCTGTCATGCTCGATCCCGACTTAGCTTCGGACGGTCATAGGCCTTGCATAAGTCGACTGTTGGTTGTAGATCTTTTCATTCAAAGAAGTAGTCTTTATGAAGGACAACTTTAGAGTTTCAAGATGCACTTGAGCGTTTAGCGTGAGGGGTTCAAACCTGAACATTTTGGAGGTCTTCGAGGGCCAAGATACTGGATTTGGGTTAGTCGCTGGTATTCTATTATGCTGGAAGAGCCACAGGTTGTGTTGTGAGCCACGTATAGGAGCTTCGCCCCCATTCTGCTCAATAACTGCTTCATTAGCCATATTGGGGCGGGGAAGTGCTGCACTTCTGACCAGAAAGTGATTCGCTCTGACGAGAAAGTGATTCATTTTTGGCAAAAAAGATCCTTGCACACTTGTAATCTGTGCACTTGTAGGCTGAGTAGTTAGTTTTTTTATATAATTATGAAGAATCTTTAATAGACCTTTATAATCATGATTTTAATAAAGTATCTCTCTTTATATATTGTGCTTTTCTGTTCCTTGATGTCCATAGCAATTTTGTGTATCATGCGCTTTATAACTGCTGCACTTTTTCATGCTTCTACAAGGCCCCCTTCAAAATTTTAAACTTGAACAAGTTTGGAACACTTTGAACAAGAAGCATGAATTGACACATGGCATATGGAATGCGTAGCACGTTGCGGACAGGCTGTCATAATTAAGATTTAACCGTCGACAATTAGTGCCTTTAGCCGTTATTTTATTAAATGATAATGACTCCTCATTTTTAGGAAGAGATCAGTCATGATTTCATTCCATCTTTGCACATCGCTCGAAGCATTTCATCACATCCGAAGCCTATCTTTCGCTTTATCTGTTAACATGGCTTTTTCCTATAAGTAGGAGTTTTTGGGGAGAAAGAGACTTTTTACTCTGCCATCTCTTCCAGACTTCTTCAAAGAGACTTCTTCTTCCCCAACCGAAACCCTAGCTTTGCTCCATGGCTTCCAAGAATTCGAGAGTCCCCCAAGCTCCCAAGGCTGACAAGATGGGTGCGTCGAGTATGAGCAAGGCCAAAGGGAAGCGATCGACGATTGAGGCTGTTAACGTCGCCGGCTCTCCGGTCGCTGATGCTGGCACACACTAAGACGTGTCACCGGCTGATGAGAGTAGGTGTTCGATTTAAAATATCGACTCCTTACTTTGCTGATGCACATGAGCACTTCTTTTCGGAGTAGCATCTTGATGATGTGCTAAAGCTTCCTCTACTGATGTGCATGAGCGCTACTTTTGGGAGTAGTTTCTCGAAGATGAGCTAAAGCTTCCTCTGCTGATGCGCATGAGCACTAATTTTCGGAGTTGTGTCTCGAAGATGTGTTAAAGTTCTAGCTAACGTGCAGTATCATTAAACGGTGCTTGCGTAGATATTTGTTGGCTGATGCGTATTGTCACTGATCAGTGCCTATGCTTACTGGCTGATGTGCAGTGTCACTGAACAGTGCCTGCGCAGATGCTTGCTGGCTGATGCGCAGTGTCTCTAAACAGTGCCTGCGTAGATGCTTTTCTTGCAAAAAATACTATGGTATTTTTTTGACTTTTATTTTATTTTATGTGCAGTCTTTGTCACCGTCCCTCTTTTCGATGAAATCCTCTTTGAGTCATCGGTTTGTACACTAGGTGTAAATTTTGACGAGGTGGTGGTTAACCTTGTCAGGAAGCTGATAGCCCGAGGCCAACCGGAGCTACTTCTGGCTAGAATAAATAAACAGTACTTTTTCTACTTCCATCGCATGATAGATCGAGGCAAGTTATCAGTCACAAGTAATCCGGGGGGTGACATGCTGAAGCCTCAGTTCCTTTTTGGTGATAAGCTGATTTTTAATGGGACAAGCCTCATAAAACTCAAGGAGGATTGGTACTTTGAGGACTACAACCTCAACTTGTATATGTTCCAGCTACCGACTGCCATCTTCCATATTTAATTTTTTCTGCTTCTCCAAAAAGCGGCTCATGGAATGGGACCTGACCCCATCTTTGTTGGGAAAGAAACGCGGAAACCTTTCCCCAAATCGGAGAGTACCTGCGAGAGGACCGAGCAATACAACGCACGAACCCAAAAATAGCCACACAAAAATAATCACGCAGACACAGAGAATTTTTGACGTGGAAACCCTTGCGGGAAAAACCACGTGACGATCGGAGTCCAACCCTGAGAAGCCTCCACTAATGGAATAGAAGAATTACACCCTCTACAAACTCCTCCCGATCCAAATCGGATCCCCACAACACACAGAGATAAGAACAATGATTACAAGGCTACGAAGAGCGAGAACGACGAGTAGAGATTACCCGAAACACGATCTCCTTCGAAAACGACCTTTAATCCTCCGCCTTCTTCTCCGAAGTTGCAATGGCACTCTTGCCTCCTTCTCTCTCTCAAACTTGTGTTGTCCAATGCGATAATACGATAATGAATTAGGGTTGAGAAAACTCAATATATCTCCCTAATCCCGCAACCAACCTGGACCGTTGGATTAGATCCAATGATGAAAATTCATCCTGAAAATCGCTTCAGCCCCCGACGACGCAGAGTTCGGCCAGAACTCTGTGTGGGGCAACCAGCACCTACTGGCCAAACCCTGGAACGGCCAGACCGAGTTCGGCCCGAACTCGCCATGGGACCGAGTTCGGCCCGAACTCGCCATGGGACCGAGTTTGGCCCGAACTCGGATCCCCTGCTTCCAGCAGCTCCAGCAGCAACAGCAGCAACTCCGTCGCCTACTTCCCGAGCTTCTCTGACATCGGACGGCGCTCGTCGCACTCCGGGGTCTTCTCCACATAGGTTGGGAACCCCACCCACTCCAACAAATCTCCCCCTTCACAACTATGGGAAGGACGTCGTCATCCCGACGACCTGCCTGCAGTACTCAAACTTCCCTCTTGGTAGAATCTTCGTGAACATATCAGCTCCGTTGTCGTCTGTATGCACCTTCTCAAGCTCCGCGTCCTTCTTCTCAACCACATCCCGTATCCAATGATACCGGGTCTCGATGTGCTTGGACCGGCTATGAAACGTCTGATTCTTCACAAGGTGGATCGTACTCTGACTATCGCAAAGCAAAGTATACTGCTCTTGCTTCAGTCCCATTTCCTGCAGCAGCTTCTTAATCCACAACAGCTCCTTGCAAGCCTCCGTCGCCGCAATGTACTCTGCCTCTGTCGTCGACAAGGCAACACACTTCTGCAACCGCGACTGCCACGATACTGCTCCTCCCGCAAACATTATCACGTAGCCCGAAGTCGATCGCCTCGTGTCTACATCTCCAGCCATATCAGCGTCGGTATACCCAACCAGCTTCGGCTCGTCACCACCAAAGGAAAGTCTCCAACCAGCAGTACCCTGAAGATATCGTAAAATCTACTTGACCACACTCCAATGTACCCTTCCAGGATTTGAAAGATACCTGCTAACCGTACCAACTGCATGAGCAATATCTGGCCTCGTACATACCATAGCATACATCAGGCTTCCCACAGCTGAGGTATATGGAACCCGCTCCATATCTTCCTTTTCGTCCTCGGTAGATGGACACTGTTCCTCAGTGAGCTTAAAGTGAGCCGCGAGGGGGGAACTCACTTTCTTCGACCCGTCCATCCCAAAATGCTGAAGTACCCGGTAAATGTACTTCTTTTAGGACAAGTGTAGCAGCTTGGACTCTCTCTCTCGGCTGATCTCCATCCCAAGAATAGTCTTCGCTGCGCCCAAATCCTTCATAGAGATGGCCGCGCCCAGTTGGCGCTTCAACTCCACTATCCTAGTGGCATTCCGACCCACTAATAGCATATCATCAACATAGAGCAATAAGATGATAAAATCATCATCGGCAAAATATCTCACAAATGCACAATGGTCCGACGTCGTCCGTGCATAACCATGCTCCCCCATAAACGACTCGAACTTCCTGTACCACTGCCTCGGAGCCTGCTTCAGACCATACAAGCTTTTCCTCAACCGGCAGACCAAATGTGACTTGCCCTTTTCGCAGAATCCCTCTGGCTGCTCCATGTACAACTCCTCCTCAAGATCACCGTGGAGGAATGCCGTCTTCACGTCCATCTGCTCGACCTCCAAGTCGAAACTGGCTGCTAACGCTAGCACCACCCGGATAGACGAATGCTTGACGACAGGCGAAAAGATTTCATCATAATCCACGCCTTTCCGCTGACCGTAGCCCTTGACTACCAGCCTCGCTTTGTATCGAGGGCGAGTAGCATCATCCGTCTGCTTCACTCTGAACACCCATCGATTCTTCAAAGCCTTCTTGCCCTTTGGCAACCGCACTAGATCATAAGTGGAATTGGTGTGCAAGGAACTTATCTCCTCCTGCATAGCCACCATCCACTCCTGCCTGTGTTCGTCTTCCATAGCCTCTACAAAACTTTCGGGCTCCCCCCCGTCAGTCAATAGCACATACTCATCCGGTGAGTATCTCGTAGATGGTCGACGATCCCTATCACTCCTTCTCAGTAGAGCCACTGGTGCGGGCTGTATACCGACAGCCTCCGCCCCTTCAGGAACTACCTCTCCGGCATGCTCATCCTCCTGAGGGACACCCTGACCACCATCAGCAGGCTGATGATCAAGGTTGGGAGCAACTTCATGTACCGGCTCCCCCATAACTGGATCCTCTGCGATGTCCTCTGGAAACTGCTCGAAGCGAAATGACTCTAACTCAGGCAATTCCTCAGCCTCAGAAGGCGTCTCGGAATCCTGAGTGTTGGTCATGGTCTGATCCTCGACGAACACCACGTCCCTGCTTCTGTAGAGCTTTCCTTCCACTGGGTCGTAGAGTCTATAGCCAAACTCATCCCGACCATAGCCGACAAAGACGCATCGCCTCGTCTTCGGCTCAAGTTTGGTCCTCTCGTCCTTCGGTACATGCACGAAGGCTTTACAACCAAACGCCCGCAGGTGACTGTATGACGGCTCTTTGCCGTACCATACTTTATCAGGCACATCACCCTGCAAAGGAGCACTAGGAGACAAATTAATAATATAAGAAGCTGTGAGAAGAGCCTCACCCCAATAACTGCCCGGCAAGTTTGCTTCTGACAGCAAACACCGCACCCTCTCCATCAGTGTCCTGTTCATGCGCTCCGCTACACCATTGAGCTGAGGTGTCTTTGGCGGAGTCTTCTGGTGTCGTATCCCTTGCTCTCTGCAATACGCATCAAAGGGACCGATGTATTCACCGCCATTGTCGGACCGAACACACAACAACTTCTTGCCCATCTCCCTTTCAACAGAGGCCTGAAACTCCTTGAAAGTAGGCAGCACCTGATCCTTGGTCTTTAAGGCATAGACCCAAACCTTCCTGGAACAATCATCAATAAAAGTCACAAAGTAAGAAGCACCACCAAGGGATTTTACCTTCATAGGACCGCAGACATCCGAGTGAATCAACTCGAGCAACGCCGACTTCCTCGAACTTGGGTGACTTTGGAAAGACACCCTATTTTTCTTCCCAGCTAAACAGTGCGTGCATTTCTCCAACTTTGTTGACTTGATCCCCGGAATCACTTTCCTGTTCACCAAGTAGCTCATCCCCTTCTCGCTGATATGGCCGAGCCGCCTGTGCCACAACTCGGTAGACGCATTACTGACTGCGTTCACCTCCTGTGCCCCCTCTGCGCTCCCCTCCATATAGTAGAGACCGGACTTCTTGCTTCCTCTGGCAATCACCATCGAACCTCTGGAAAGCTTCCACTGACTGTTCCCGAAGAGACTGAAGAATCCCTCGTCATCCAACCTTCCAACCGACACCAGGTTGAAACGGATATCAGGGACATGACGAACATCCTTGAGAACAAGAACCGCACCCGTCTTCGTTCTCAAATACACATCTCCAACGGCAACCACCTTCGACACATCTCCGTTGCCCATCTTCAACACGCCACAGTCGCCTGTCGTGTAAGTGGCAAACAGTGCCCTATTGTGAGATACATGTGCTGAAGCCCCTGAGTCCACCAGCCAAGAATTGTTATCGCAGGCGAGGTTAGTAATGACCTCATCACCTACGACGATCACATCGCCTCCATGCACCGAGGCCGCCGCTGTAGTGTTCTCTTCTTGCTTCCCCTTGTCGCCCTTCTTTTCCTTCTTCCAAGCGAAACAATTCCGCTTGATAGGGCCCTTCTTACCGCAATGGTAACACTCTGAGTCCTCGTAACAACCCTTGGACTTCCCCCTGCTCTTGTCTCTGCCACCACCTGGACCCCTGCTTTTGCCCCTTTCGCGGCTCTCTGAAACAAGTGCCTCTGAGTGGTGGGATGTGGATGAAGTGCCCTGAGAACGTCTCCGCATCTCTTTATTCAACACCCCGCTCTTGGCAAACTCCAGACTGACCACGCCCTCTGGAGCAGAAGCGATCATAGATACTCGTACGGTCTCCGACGAGTCTGGCAATATACACAACAGCCACAGTCCTTGAACTTCGTCGTCGAACTTGACTCCCATAGAAGATAGCTGGTCAACCACGCCCTGGAAATCACTCAAGTGATCCGTAATAGACGCCCCATCCTTGTACCGCAGACCCATCATCGTTCGGATCAGGAACAACTTGTTTACCCCGGTCTTCTTCGCATACAAGGATTCCAGCTTATCCCACAACGTCTTCACGTGCTCAATATTGGCAACGTGGTTGTACACGTTCTCATCAACAAACTGCCGTATGTACCCACACACCTGTATGTGCTCGAACTTCCAGTCCTCCTCGGATTTATCACTGGGCTTCTCGGTTGCAAACACAGGTAGATGCAGCTTCTTGACAAATAGCAAATCCTTCATCTTGCTCCGCCAATAATGATAGTTTGTGCCATTAAGGTTCACCATGCGCACCGGCTTCGCGTCCATCTCTCCTCTCTGGTTCCTCTGTCAACTCCTGACACCCTTTGAACCCAAAGCTCTGATACCACTCTGTTGGGAAAGAAACGCGGAAACCTTTCCCCAAACCGGAGAGTACCTGCGAGAGGACCGAGCAATACAACGCACGAACCCAAAAATAGCCACGTAAAAACAATCACGCAGACACAGAGAATTTTTGACGTAGAAACCCTTGCGGGAAAAACCACGGGACGATCGGAGTCCAACCCTGAGAAGCCTCCACTAATGGAATAGAAGAATTACACCCTCTACAAACTCCTTCCGATCCAAATCGGATCCCCACAACACTCAGAGATAAGAACAATGATTACAAGGCTACGAAGAGCGAGAACGACGAGTAGAGATTACCCGAAACACGATCTCCTTCGAAAACGACCTTCAATCCTCCGCCTTCTTCTCCGAAGTTGCAATGGCACTCTTGCCTCCTTCTCTCTCTCAAACTTGTGTTGTCCAATACGATAATACGATAATGAATTAGGGTTGAGAAAACTCAATATATCTCCCTAATCCTGCAACCAACCTGGACCGTTGGATTAGATCCAATGATGAAAACTCATCCTGAAAATCGCTTCAGCCCCCGACGACACAGAGTTCGGCCAGAACTCTGTGTGGGGCAACCAGCACCTACTGGCCAAACCCTGGAATGGCCAGACCGAGTTCGGCCCGAACTCGCCATGGGACCGAGTTCGGCCCGAACTCGGATCCCCTGCTTCCAGCAGCAACTCCGTCGCCTACTTCCCGAGCTTCTCCGACATCGGACGGCGCTCGTCGCACTCCGGGGTCTTCTCCACATAGGTTGGGAACCCCACCCACTCCAACAATCTTAAGGGGGTCTGATGACAGATCATTTTAAGCCGGACACTCGCTCCAGGAAGAAGGAATCATTTAGGAGTGCTCATGACGGTCCATTATATACTTTGCGAGTACTACGTACGTCCCGGCCACTTGCTTTGTGATTTTACCCCAGATGTGAATCCATTCGGAGCTTCTCACTGGCTTCTTGTGGCGGGAGCTTCCTACCCACAAGGAGCTTTTCGGGTCTAAGGCTGGATCCTCTTATTGCAGTAGGATTCGGATCCTTCGGATCAAAACATGGACCGACCGCATCAAATACCAACTCCCAAGTTTCGATGCCAATATTCGAAATGATCTCCAAGAGTGGACTCTCCTACCTCCGTATTAAAGGAGGACTGAAATTACGAAACCAAAGGTTCTCCTTGAGCCGTCCACTTATTGTAGTTTGGTACGAAACCTTTCTTGTAGAGATGCTCTCTCACGAGGTCTATCTCTTTGAATAGTATATTATGACATTTGACACAAGGGCACTTTATGAGCCTCCCGTCCATGAAATAAGGTTGGCTACTGGTGTATCTCAGAAATTTCTCGACGCCCACCTTGAAATCATCCGGGAAAGCAATATTGTTCTCATGTCGCCAATTGTCCATCCACGAACGGTCAACTAAGTATCGACTCATTGATTTCTCACACGTGAATGATTCTGCACAAGAAAATTTACATTTGAAACCTAGGTTACTTTGATATCGAAGAGGACAAGAAATTAGAGACTAGATATTTCAAGAGGTGAAAGCAGTAGAATGACTAAGTATGATGATCAAGGAAAGCTAAAAATTCAAACTTGTCAAGACCTAATGAGACCCCACAATCCATGGATTGTCAACCCATCTCGATTATATCTGTCATGCATTCATAGTCAGCTTCAAGTCTAGTCTAGACAGTCCATCTCAATTGTATCTCGATTGTATCCATCATGCATTCATAGTCTTGGTCATATAGGGGGTAGCATGAAAATGACATTGCCAGTCAAAGACTTTGGTGATGCCTACTTGATGTCATCTCTTAAATTAAACTTTAATGTGAATTTGATCAAAAATTGGTAAAGCTGAAAAACTGAAAGACGAGACAAATTGCTAGCTAGCATAATTCAAATAATTCCCTTGTGTTTATTAACGTTGTTAAGTTATTTGTGCCAAAATATTTTAATTAACCAAATTTGACATCATATTTAAGGATGTGAAGTTTCTAACCTCAACTTTTCAATTTGACCGATTATTTTAACATATTTTATTTGCACTGTACCGATCTATAGTCGTACTTTTGTAGTCTCAAATTTTTTTGGTTTGCTGAATTGCTAACAAGGCTCCTAATACATTGAAGAAGTTATTACTTTTGTCGAATTTTTCAGTTTGCCAAATTGTACCAAATTTTTTTGGTTTGTTGAATTGTACCGATCTATACTCATACTTTCTTTGAGACTGCTACCACATTTTCTTTCTTTGAGTAGCTGCCTTCTTTCGCATTTTAGTACCCTAAGTTATTAGTTTTGTAACTAAGTTTCAAAATAAAGTGTTTCACAATGAAAATGTAGGTTAACATTTCCTAAAGGTAACTATCTTGATCTGACCAATTACTCCGAAATTTTTTTAAAATAAAGCTAGTGGAAAATTTGTCCAAAATTTTATGTAAACACTTATTTGTGACCTGTATTTAAAATTTTACAGATAATATCCTATTGTAATATCCTATTGGGAACCTACATTCAAAAAAATTGAACTAACAAAGAATAATTAAAAATAAAAAGGCTTTAGGGTTTACCAAGGGGTGTTGTCGATAGTCATGAAGGTCAGCGGTCGAGCCCTGAAGGAGGGGTCTGAAAGATGCTGGGCGTCGGAGATCGTCGAGTGGAGGAGCTAGGGCTTCGTGCGGAGGAGGGAGTCGGAGAAATGTGCGAAGGAGGAAGGAGGAGGCTGAGAGAGGAAGGAGGAAGACAGAAGGAAGAGGGGGCCGGAAGGGAGGAGTTCGCTGGAGAGGGAGGGGGTCGACTGAGGGAGGATGCGAGGGAGAGGAAGAAAGTATTGGGGGGAAACAAAAAATGAGAAGAGTCGGGCATGCTGGAGTTTAAACGTTTTATAGCGACGGAAGCAGTCCGTCGCTACTTCGTCACTACGAACTTAGCAATGCCTCAACGACGAAATCGTGACGAAAATATAGTAATGTGTTTGATTTAAGTATTGTTGTCATTAGTTAGTCTCCCTTCCGTCACTGATCAGCGATGTATTTATTTAAATCACTGACTTCCATCGCTAAAATACAGTATTTTTGTAGTGTTGGTCACAGTCAAACGTACAATAATTAATTAGAATTCTTTATCAAATATATCAAATAAGCTAACTTAGTGATTTAATTAATTAATTATAATTCTATATCCAACTAGTGTTGGGGTACACACGTTGCGTGTGCAACGCATTTTAGAAATCTTAATAGCATCTTATGTAGCAAAGAAAACATCCAACCAAACATATTAAAATTATTTTCTAAATATTAATACTTAAGAAAAAGAAAGATTATGCCCCACTATTTTAGAACCTTAAGTTTGGTAAATACTACCAATGGACTAATTAATTGCAATTGCATGTTTCATGTGATTGTTGAATGTAATGTCATCATTAAAATGACATACCTTGTTAACAGATAAGTTTATTTTAATCGATAAATCTATATGTTTGAGGTTTGAGTATAAAATCACATAGCATGCAACAACTAATATGATGCTATTATATAAGCATTCAGTAAGAAAATGATAAAACAACTGATGCAAGTAATGAAATAAATAAACAAATAAGGATATATATTAAATAGTAACAAAAAGAAAAGGAAAATTATTTGAAGGATGGTTGAGGACTCACCTATTCCTTCAAGCATTTCCAACCATGCTTGCTGCAAAACTTCACCAGATATATGCCTACTAATATTGAGGCTCTCAGCCTGCCCACAAAATTTAAACAAAAAAGGTTAGGAAGTAAATACAATATTAGATGTCCAGATAACTTGATTTAAATGATTTTTTTATAATTTTATCAACTTCACCAATAGAAATAATTTCCTGCTCAATACAACAGTCGGCACATTAAAGCTAGCAGCCAACATAAGAAATTATTATCTTTGTTTTCTGTAACGAACAACATATATATGTTCCTTCTTCTTCGAGAAAAGAGGCAGTAAATACTTTTTTCTTCTTCCTTTTGGCAAGTGGTTGGGCTTATGGCATCAGCGTGGCGGAAACATCGACCGACGTGTGTCTGCAAGTCGTAGCGCTAGGTTCGATCGGGAGAGGCGTCAAGTTCGACCGAGGGAAACATTTATAGTGAAACCACCATAGCCAAAGTTTATGTTGGTCCTCTTGCCGTACACACACCAACACCACCATGGACAACATTCACCCAGTTAACCTTGGTATACCCTTTTCGGTGTACACACCTACCCCACCATGGCCTACATTGACGGTGGTGCCGCCAGGCTTTGTTATTCTTAAAACAGATCTTAGATAGAAAGAACATAAGTAAACAGAGTGATTCTGCAAACGAATTTATTCACACACTCTGTATGAACGTAAGTAGACAGAGTGATTCTGCAAACAAATTTGCTCACACAATCTGTATATGAGGAACTTCAGAGAATTTAGAGCAAAAGAATTTGCTTCTCTAAAGATCTCGTAGCCTCTTCTTCAAAGAAGACGAAGGAAGATGAAACTTTGTTGAGGTGATAAAGATCACCATTGCTCAAAGCAAGATTCACACTACCGCGATCTGCTCCCAGGAACTAGCAAGTTCTCAAAGAATTTCTGGAATGCTCGTTAGTCAACTTTTGTGGCTCGAACGGGCTCCCTAGACTCAACGGGCTCCCCAGGATAACATTCGCATCTCCCCTGTCCTTTATTCTGAATCTGGACGTATAAAACATCTTTGTTCTAGTGACACATCATTATGTCGTCTACATAGAGACAAATGATGACTTTTCTATCATCAGCAAACTTCGTGTAATCACACTTAACTGTCTCGCTGACCCTATAGCCTTTTGACCTAATAACTTGGTCAAACTTCTCGAGCCATGGATTGGGAGTGTACTTCAAACTGTACATGCTGATGATGATGAACTTCGTAAAATCACACTTAACAGTCTCGCAGACCCTGTAGCCTTTGGTACCGATCCAACCTACTTCCGAACAAGGTGAACTTTCATTAAGTATCAATCGTAGTTTTATAAAATTATCAAAACGGGGGAGATTATCGGCCCATGTGTCATGATCAACCTGATTTTGATAATTGAGCTAAAACTCTGACTTTGATATATAAAGCAAGAAGACTACAGAAGACCGCAGTCGAGCTCGACAAAGTAAATTTTTTACAATTTATTATGTATTTTTCATTTATTGAGTCTAGATTATTTTGTGAGTCGGATCACTGGCATTTAGAACTTTATCCTCACAAAAACAAACCTATCCTTTTTACCAAACCAGAACAATATCCAAATTCTTTTTCTGAACCAAAACTTTCTGAAAACCTAGTAGGCAAACTCGGGTCGAGTTCTTCCAAACTCGGACCAAACTCTCGGTCCCCTTGAATCACTCCGGGTCAGAAGCTTTTTCTAGTCTTTGGATCTCCAATATTCAAAAATTTGAACGTTTACACTAACCGAGTTCTGCCGGAACTCTGGTTCAAAAACCACTATAAATAGAGAAAATTTTGGCATTTTACTCCCTCATCTCATTCTTCATCTTCTCTATTCATTCTATGTCTTCCTATTCAAAAGAGCTTTTCCAAGACAACTCTCATTTTTCTAAGTGCCGGCGGTTTTCGATTTGGAGTATTCGAGTTGTACAAGCTTGGAGTATAAAAGGTTTTCAGAAAGAGTTGAAGTTTGGTCGTAGGCTTCGGATTAAAACACGACATTGTAAGAAGTCAGCGTGTCCTTCGGAGTAAAGCACACGGTGTAATCTCTATTTCAAACAGTGGATTTAACATCGAGCAAGAGTACTTGAGACAGGACTAGTCCTCTCAGAAGGATACCGGTATAAAAATTTTGGTATCTTCATATTGCTTTCTTTTTTCCTATTTACTTACTGATTTACCTTACTTTATTTAATTATCTGTCTATATTTGCCTTTACCTACACTTATTTTTATTTAGGTATATTACTTTTGCTACACTCTATTCACTCTCCTTTAGAGGTGTCATCGATCCCACAATTGGTATCAGAGCAAAGTTTCTCTAAATAGGACTAAAACTCCTTAAGAAATGGCATCATTATATACTAGCAATAGTGAAGGCCAGTTTACAAATAGGTTATCTCTATTTGATGGCACAAACTACACGTATTGGAAAACACGCATGAGATTTTATCCCAAGTAACTTGATTTTGATTTATGCTCAATTGTCATTGACGGTTACAAGAAACCACTACCTATCGACGTAGATGGAAACCTGGTAGAAAAACCACATAACAAGTATACTGATCATGAATAGAAACAAGCGAGTCTTAATGAAAAAGTTAGAAATGCTTTATTTTGTGCAGTGGACAGAACTGAGTTTAACAGAGTATCAACATGTGCCACATCTCACGAGGTTTGGAAACTTTTTGAGGTAACTCATGAAGAAAATTCACAGGTGAAGGAATCCAAAATCTCACGACTTACACAAGAATATGAGACCTCCAAAATGAAGCCTAATGAGACTACTATAAACATGTTTACTCAATTCATAGATATTGTTAATCCTCTATCTTCTCTTGGAAAAGAATATACCAATCATGAAAAGATTCGAAAGGTACTTTGCGGGCTGAGCAAGAAGTGGAATCCCAAGGCGACGACTATTATTGAAGGAAACGATCTCACTACAATGACTCTCGAGACTCTTATGGAAAAGCTTATGACACATGAGCTGGACCTTAAGGAATACGAAGAGCTAGCACCGAAGGAGAAGACTATCGTATATAAGGCACATCACAAGATAGCTTCTAATGACGAGAGTGAGAACGATAGCTCAGACAACGAGCAAATGGACCTTATGACGAGAAACTTCAGAAGATTCCTGAAATATGAGAATTCTAATAAAAAGAAAAAAGACTCCAGAGATGACAAAGAACCAATCTGCTACAGCTGTAAGAAGATATGTCACATCAAGAAAAACTTTTATGTCATAAGAAAGGGAAGTAGATATACGATCAATCAAGCAAGAGGAGTTCAAAAAGGAACTATGCCAATAACAACATCTAGTGTGAAAATGAGGCGAATGATTCTGAAGAAGAAAAAGAAGAAAGACCTCGCAACATAGCCAATCTATGCTTCATGGCTACAGATGCTATGGTAACTACAAATCCTTTATTTAAAATTTTTACTTTTGATGAATTATCTGATGCCTTGAGTGATCTACTAGAGGATCAAAAGAAGATGATGGATATGTATAAGTATGCTAAGAAAGTGCTGAAAGAAGTTCAGTCTGAGTTCTCTAAGCAATCTCAAATATTGGAAGATATTAGAGATAAAACTTCTTCAAGTAACACGGATGAGACTTCTTCTTTGAAATTGACATTACATGACACTCTTGAGGAGCTTAAGAAAGCTAATCAAGATAATGTAAAACTCGAGGATCTCTATGAATTAGAGAAGAAGAAGTACAATATTGCTGCTCAGAGGATAGATGAACTCACAGCCAAATACAATAAAGCCTGTGATGTCTCTAAAAAGTTAGAGATTAAACTGGGTAAACAGGTTGTCAAGTTAAGTAACTCAAGTGAACACGAATCACACGGCTAAAAACAAATACAACACACCCAATACTACTAAAACTTCTAGAAGCCATGCATTCATGTATAAATTTCCTCACAAAAAGTCTCACTCCTTTTCAAAAACACGCATACATGATCTTTGAACTCTACTTAGCATAAACATGTCTGCTACATGTCATTATTATGGTAAAAGAGGACATGTGTCACATCAATGTAGGATTAGAAAGCTAGTAGAGATGAATATATGTGTTTGGGTTCCTAAAACTAACATATTCGAACCCTCAAGAAAGTGGGTACCAAAGGTTACATCTTCAACTTGTGTTGTAGCTGGACCTTTCTCCTCCCACTAGAAGCAAATGAATTCTCGATAGTGGTTGCTCCAGACATATGATGGACGATAATACTTTGTTTGCAACTCTATCGATGAAGAAAGAAGGCTATATATCCTTTGGAAAAAATTTAAAAGGACATATAATTAGTAATGGTGACATAGGTACTTCTCTCTCCTATTATTAAAGATGAATGTTTAGTAACATAATTAAAACATAACCTACTTAGCATAAGTCAATTGACTGATCATGGTTATGGAATTAATTTTGTTAGGGATAAATGTTTCATTTATGATAAATGTTCTGGAATAATCTCTTTTAAGGGAATAAGAGAGGACAACATTTATGTTTTATATCTGTCAGAAAGTACTAATAGTACAGAAAAGTGTCTTTACACATCTCAAGACAAAAATTGGTTATGGCATATGCATCTTAGACATGCAAACATGGACACTATTGCAAAATTGTCCACAAAGAAACTAGTAAGAGGTTTGTATGATATTACTTTCACGAAGGTATAGTCTGTGCCGAGTGTGAAAAGAACAAGGCATCCAGATCATCTTTCAAATCAATAAATGTTGTAAGTACCTCTAGACCACTTCAATTGTTACACATGGATTTATTTGGACCAAGTAGATTCGCCAGTCTTGGCGATAAGCTATATTCTTTCGTAATAGTTGATGACTATTCACGATATACTTGGGTTTACTTTCTTGTAAATAAAAATGAGGCCTTTCTGAATTTGTTTCTTTTTGTAAAAAGGTTCAAAATGAGAAATGATTCATGATTACTCGCATTTGAAGTGATCATGGAGGAGAATTTGATAACCATGACTTTCAAACTTTTTATGATTCAAATGATTTATCACATGAATTATCTTGCCCCAAAACTCTTCAATGGAGAGGAAGAACAAAACTCTAGGCGATATAGCCAGAGTTATGCTTAACTCGCATAATGTTTCAAGATATTTTTGGACAAAAGATGTTTATACAGCATGCCATTTGTTAAATAGGGTCGTCATTAGACCGATCTCCAAAAAGACTCCTTATGAATTATGGTTCAATATAACTCCTAATATCAGCTATTTCAAAGTGTTTGGTTACATATGTTTTATCTTCAACACTAAAGATAATTTAAGCAAGTTTGACGAGAAGGCTGATGAAGGAATATTTCTCGAATATGCAGAAAAGAGCAAGGGGTACCGAGTGTTCAATAAAAGACCACTTTTTGTTGAAGAATCAATAAACGTCACCTTCGACTAGTTGAACAGTCAATGTGACAACGACAGTAATAATGAAGAAGACATAACTCCCTCAAGCAAAACACCCGAAGATACGCAAACCTCATATCTGGAGAGTCTGCCCACTACAAAAATACAGTCAATTAGCGACGACATGTTAGCGATGGATAATTTTCGTCGACATTAGCGACGGATTTGCGATAAATAGCCGACGGAGTACCAACGACATGCCGGTACATTTTTTATTTTATTTTAAGGGGAAAAAAAGGTCGCTCATCCGTCGCGAGGGCGTCGGAGATATAGCGACGGATACACAGCCGTCGCTATGTATTCGACTATTTGGCAAAAATTGTTGAGAGAAGTGGCAGGACAATTCTTCGACTACGTAGCGACGGATAGTCCGTCGGCAAGTATCAAAAAAAGCGACGGACGGGCGACGGATAAAATCCGACGCGAGTCCGTCGCTAAATATACGATCCGGACTTAAATTGAAACGACGGGAGAAAATTTTCATTCCCCCCAAATTTCACTCTCTCTCCTCTCTCTCTCTCTCTTGCGGCGGTCGATGACCTCCCTCTCCACTCTCTCTCTTCCGTGGCGGTGATCGGCGACCTCTCATCTCTCTCTTCCAAAGGTAATCCCCTCTCTCTCTCTCTCTCTCTCTCGATGTAGTCGTAGGTGCAGCGGGCCGGGGGCGTCGGGGACAGCGGGGGCGACGGAGACTGCGGGGGCGGCGTGTGCGTCGGGGACTGGAGGGCGGCAGGGGAGGCGGGCGGCTGGCATTGGAGGGGTACGTGGCAGGCGTGGCGCGCGCGGGCGTGGAGCGCTCCGGGGCAGCGGGGGGCGGCGGGCGTGGCGCGTGCGGGGCTGGAGGGGCGTGGGGGTGGGAGTGGTACGCTAGGGTTTGTAAGTGTAAGTAGTAGTAATTATCCTAGTTTAAGAAATAGGATGAGAAAGTCTATTACTTATATATATATATATATATATATATATATATATATAATATATATATACATATAAATAAAATGTAATATGACAAACCCTAGTTTAAGAAATATGATATATAAAGAAAATGCAATATGACAAACCCTAGTTTAAGAAATAGGATGAGAAAGTCTATTGCTTTATATATATATATATATATATATATATATATATAGGTTCAAAGTATCGGTATCGGAATCAGTATCGGACTTTTCCTATGAGTATTGGTATCGGCGATATCGGTAGTATCGACAGTTTCGGATCGGAGTATCAAATTTTTTGGTATTGGAAAACAAATAATTATTGGTAGTATCGGATTCTTTTACATGCTTTTACAACCTTGTTATGCTTTCAACCTAGGTTCACAATATCGGTATCGGACTATTCCTATGTTGTTTAATTTTTTTTGCCGTATTGACCGGAACAAAGACCCCCAATGTCGGCATCGATCAATATTTGGTATCGATCGGTATCGGATCGGAACATGGCAAACCGTATCGGTATCGGCCGTTTCGGATCGTTATCGACCGATACTTTAAACCATGATATATATATTTACTGACTCGTCAAGTTGAACCGTGTATAACATGCTCGACGCTTAAGAGGAATCATTTGGACTTAGTGGACTATCGAACTATCGGTATCGGACTATCGGTATCGGTATCGCACTATCGGTATCGGACTATCGGTATCGGTATCATACTATCGGTATCGGTATCGAACTATAGGTATCTAACTATCGGTATCGAATTATCGGTATCGCTAGCGGACTATCGGACTATCGGTATCGGTATCGAACTATCGGTATCGCACTATCGGTATCGGTATCGCACTATCGGTATCGGTATCGAACTATCGGTATCGGTGTCGGTATCGAACTATTGGTATCGGTATAGGTATCCGTATGTACTTAGTATCGATCGTAGCAGATTAGTATCGGTATATCAGTTTGGTATAGGTCATATCGGATGGTATTGACCTTAGCGAATTGGTATCGTTCTATCTGATATGTATCGGCCGTATAGCTAGGATTCGTACCGGCCTTATCGATTCGGTATCGGCCATATCCGATAGGTATCGGCCGTATCAGATATGTATCGGCCGTATCAGATTAGCATGGTGGAAGGTTTAGTAACAACTGTACTTAGATTTTTTTCTTCTCGAGCTAGAATACCATTGCAAGAGAGTCACGAGAGAGTAAAAAAATCTCCTATATTTTGATGTTTACGAGAGTGATTGGCCAATTACAGTAACACACATGCTGCATTTTCCATCAGGGAAGGAGAGATTGAAGGCAATAACATATAGAGTTGTATTTCGAAAGAAGACGAACTCCTATAAACTCTTTGTTCGCAAAACAAGCTATAGACGAACTACTATAAACTCTTTGTTCTGTATTCTCTATAGCTTGTTTTGTGAACAAAGAGTTTGTACGAGTTCTTCTCCCGAAATACAAGTTTATATGTTACTGCTTTTAATCTCTCATTTTCTGATGGAAAATGCAGCATGTGTGTTACTGTGATTGGACAATCACTCTCGTAAACATCAATATGTAGGAGATTTTTTTACTCTCTCGTGACTCTCTTGCAATGGCATTCTAGCTCGAGATGAGAAAAATCTAAGTACAGTTGTTACTAAACCTTCCACCATGCTAATCTGATACGGCCGATACCTATCGAATATGGCCGATACCGAATCGATAAGGCCGGTACGAATCCTAGCTATACGGCCGATACATATTGGATAGGATGATACCAATTCGCTAAGGCCAATACCAATTTGATACGACCTATACCAAACCTATAGACCGATACTAATCTGATACGGTCGATACTAAGTACATCTGGCCTATATACCAGCGGATCCACCAGTTACATGATTATATACTAATTCTGTTTAGTTTGTCTTACTATACAGATTTTTACATCCAATCTGTGATGGATCGTTATTTCGTTGATCGTACATAGATGTACAAACGACAACACGAGAGCAGAATAGGTGTGAGTGACGATTTTCAGGCAGGCGTGGAAGTGTTTCTTAAGTATGCCATGAGCAAAGCTCAGTATATGGACGGTAACAAAATCAAGTATCCATGTCGTAATCGTCGTAATAGACGTTACGAAGAAGTGGTGAGTGTAAGAGATTATTTGACCCGTAAGGGTTTCGTACGTGATTACGGCCTGTGGTCATCGCAAGGTAAACTATATGCGAAAAGACAGGTTGCGAATGCTGCTACTTATGCTTTTGATGATAATGCTGCAACAGATTTTTTGTCGAAGACGATGAATGCTCTGTTGATTATGGAGACATGCAGAACCTTGCACGAGATATGGTGTACGACGCGGCAGGGCCTAATTTTGATCCGTCGGATCCTAATCCCAAGGCGAAGGAGTTCTATGATATGTTTCAGGATGCTGAAACTTCTTTATATCCTGGTTGTGAGCCACATTCCGTACTGTCAGTGACGATGCGGTTGTTGAACATAAAGTCCGATTTTAACTTGCCACAAACTTGCCACAAACTTGCAATGATAGGATTATACAACTAATCAAGGAGGTGTTACCGAAGGAATCAAAAGAGCTTCCAAAAAACTTCTACAAGTCGAGGACGATGGTCCGACAACTGGGACTGGGGTACGAGAAGATAGATTGTTGTCGCAACGGATGCATGTTGTACTACAAGGAGAACAAGGATATAAAAAGTTACAGCTTCTGTAATGCGGATCGTTACAAGCCAGTCAGGGGGAAAATAAAGTCAACTAGAAAACGACGTCCTTACAAGTATATGCATTACTTTCGATCACGAAGCGCTTACAGAGGATGTATATGTCTCAGAATACAGCAGAACACATGATGTGGCACAACGAAGAACGCACAAAGGACGATAGAGAATTGTCACATCCTTCGGATGGAGAGGCGTGGAAATATTTCAATTTTCGTCATCCAGATTTTGCTGCAGAGCCTAGAAATGTACGCATGGGACTACGTTCTGATGGCTTCGCCCCTTTCGGGCAGTCGGGATCTCAATACTCCTGTTGGCCGATCATTCTGTCCCTTTACAATCTGCCACCATGGATGTGTATGAAGGCTTCTAATATGTTCTTGACAGCTATCATACCGGGTTCCAAAAATCCTACGAAGAATATCGATATATATTTACAGCCGTTGGTCGATGAGCTGAAACAGCTGTGGGAGATCGGCGTCGCGACCTATGATATTTCCAAGAAATAGAACTTTCAGATGAGAGCTTCACTGATGTGGACAATCAATAATTTTCCTGAATACGGTATGCTGTCGGGATGGAGTACTCACGGCACCATGTCTTGTTCGATATGCATGCAAAATAGTAAGGCGTTCCGTCTTAAGCATGGAGGAAAAACTTCTTTCTTTGATTGTCATCGTCAATTTCTGTCCGCTAGTCATCCTTGGAGAAAGAACAAGGACGCATTTTGAGCTAGAAAACAAGAATTTTCTCATCCGCCTGCCAGATTGTCGGGATACGATATTTGGGAAGATGTAAAGGACTTGTCCACTGTAATGGAAGATCTATCGAAAATCGTGTCGATGGGTTCGGACAAACCCATAACTTGACCAAACGGAGTATCTTCTAGGACTTGCCTTATTAGAAAGATAATCTTATAAGGCATAATCTTGATGTTATGCATATCGAAAAGAATGTGTTCGATAATGTCTTCAATACCGTCATGGATATTAAAGGAAAGACGAAGGACAATCCAAAAGCAAGACAAGACATTGCCGAGATATGCAAGCATCCTTATCTGAACTTGATACAAAGGAGAACTGGTGGACAAATAACTAAGCCAATAGCACAATACACATTGAGCAAGGAAGATAGATTAATAATTTGCAAATGGGTATCTACTTTAAGATTTTTCGACGGCTATGTGTCGAATTTGTCTAGATGCGTTGATCTTAATGAATGCAAGCTAACGGGAATGAAGAGTCATGACTGCCATATGTTTATGGAAAGATTACTGCCCATTGCTTTAAAAGAGTTGTTGCCTTATGTTTTAAGGGTTCCGTTGGCCGAACTATCAATATTCTTTAGGGATATTTGTTCAACTAAGTTGACTGTGCAACACATGGTTGAACTTGAGGAGAAGATTATTTTAACAATTTGCAAGTTGGAGAAAATATTTTCTCCTGGCTTCTTCGACAGCATGGAGCATCTACCGATTCATCTAGCTTACGAAGCCCGTGTCGGTGCATCTGTTCATTATCGATGGATGTACCCATTTGAAAGGTACATGAAAATCGATATAATTTAAGTTGAATTTTAGTGGGTTTTAAAATTCATTCTTAATTCTCAAGATAATTTGTCTCTCTAGATACCTACACCATCTAAAGAAGAAAGTTGGCAACAAGGCTCATATAGAGGCTTCGATATGCGAAGCATATCTTATCGAAGAGGTGTCAAGCTTCTGCTCCATTTATTTCGATACTCATGTTAAGATAATTCGAAATAGACCTCAAAGGAATGACGAGGATGTTGAGGATGGAGGTATATTCAATGTAAGGGGCAAGCCTGTTGGGGCTAATAAAAAACGGTGGTTGACTGACGACGAGTATGATGCCGCTCACCGATATGTCTTATTAAACTGTGACATACAAGAAGTGAGAGATTTGGAGAAGTAAGTCAGTACACTTGCACTCGTTATATTCTCGAATTTGATGAAGTAAGTGACTACACTTATATATTCTTATTTTCTCTAATAGTGTATTTAGAGATGAAGTTAAAATGAGGACACCCGATATTACCGATGAGGGACTTCAAAGAGAGGTTGATTGTACATTTCTGTCATGGTTTCGCAAATACGTAAGTAACTGAGATTATAATTGAGGTTGATTTTTTATATTCTTATAAAATACGTAAGTAACTGAGATTAGAAATATATAATCTAAAACATTTAAATTATAAATATTTCTTTATAGGTTTTATTGCCTGAAACAACACTCACTAATGAGAGTGTTCGTTATCTGGCATTGGGACCAAAGAGGCAAACAAAGAGTTGGCCAGGCTATGTCGTTAATGGCATCAGGTTTAAGGCAACTCAGAATGCTATAAATGTCGAATTTATCAATGACGGCATCAGTACCAAGGATTCCGGTGTTTGCATAAGAGGCACCATCTATGACGACGAATCGGACTTTGACTATTATGGAGTGCTTCGGGATATTGTAGATTTACAATATACTGGCCCATATGATATGCATATTGTGATGTTCAAATATGAGTGGTTCGATACGACACCAAATATCGATTGGAGAATCGATAAACAATTTGAATTTGTCGATATAAATCATCGCAGGAGGTATAGAGGGTTCGATACATTTGCGATAGCAAATCAGGCTGTTCAAGTCTACTATACAAGCTACCCAAGATGTCGTAGAGATCGATTTGACTGGTAGGCAGTATGCAAGATTAAATCTAGAAATACATTCAACGTTGGAGACCCAGCATACCAAGAGGACCAGATCGAAAAGTCCTAATACTTGGGACAACACTCGGATACAATGGATGTTGAAGATATTATTGAGGGAAATAGAGGGGAGGAAGAGGTTGATACACAAGACTTAGCTGTCAACCAGGAGAGAAAGAGGTTTCTTATCCCAAATATTGAGGCAGAAAAAGAAGAAGAAAAAGACGAATTTGATGGGGATGAGGATACAGATGAAATCGACGATGAAGATAAGGATAAGGATGAGGAGGAGGAGGAGGAGGAGGAGGATGATGATGAAGACGAGGCCGAGGATGAGAACGAAGACGATTATTAGGTTAAATATTGTTGTATATTAAAAACACTTCCAATTACGTGAATTAAGTTTGACCTCATAAAAGCAATTACGTGAATTCATGTTTTTTTCGTTCGATTATTTACTTATTGCAGATGGCACTCCTAGTCTTTTTCGTCGCGGCGGCACTCGTCTTCCTACTGATGGTATGTATATTTTAGTTTAGAATTTTATATTCATTTACACTTTTATATTGTTAATTATGTTTATGTGTTCTATTTACAGGTCATGATGGCTGGCCGTGGTCGTGGTTCTGGTGGTAGTCTTGGTGCTGGTACTGGCGGTGGTGGTGGTCGTGGTCGTAGTGGTGCTGGTGGTCGTGGTCGCATTCAATCTTTTCGAGATGTGACCCCATCCAGCGAGCCCGACCTGGAGAGTACCCCGGGCACAGATGCATCCCGCCGTCGATCGACAACTTCATCGAGGCATGAGTCTGTATCTGCTTGCGGATCCGTTCCGCTATCGGATCCACCAGCGGATCCACCAGTGGATCCCCCAGTTACTGTACAGTGGGCCCCAGAGTACCCCATACATGGTTCCATCCGGTTACTGGAGAGTATATACGCAGACCCGCGGATCCTCCGACGGTACCAGAGAGGCTGAGAGGCGAGTTCCGACGAGAGCTATGGCCCGCGGGGACCTCGTAAGTAAATTTAAGATAATTTATTAAATTTCTTTCATTTATTCAAGTTAATAATCTAGTCGTTTCTTTTTTGTAGGTTTTTTCCGTTTAATGTTGCCAGGGCTCTTGGAGAAATTATCAGGACTAACTTCCATGGTCCCTATCTCATCTTTTCGTCGGTGCCCCCAAACTTGAAGTACGCCTGGCTCGACGAGTTGAGGGTATATATCTATGTCTTCTAGTTAATTATTAGTTACTCTTTAATCAACAATTTTTTAAATTACGTGATAATTAAATTTATATGTTAGACGACGTACTGGTGGCCCCCCCATCGCGAGGACGCGATCTGCAGGTACTACAGAAGCGTTGCCTCGAAGAAGATACGGGATATGATTCATGACCTGAAAATGGTGTAGACGAGGCCGAATTGGATCCGACAGGACTATTATGAGGACCTCTTAGATATGATGAATACTCCTGCGTACAAGGAGAAATCGGAGAAGGCGAAGGCGAACCGACGGGCCGCGGGACTTCATACGGGGGATCAAGGCCCCACGCAGCGACGCTTGCAGATCTGGTGAGATACCGTAAATTCATTTCACTATGGAATTAGGTATTATTAATATACAGAGTTAATTAAGTTCTATGGAAATTTTGTATGCAGACCCAACGGGCGGTAAAGGAGGGAAGGGCGCCAGAATCGGTCACCATGCACGACGTGTTCTAGCATACGCACAAGAGACGGAAGGACGGGATCTTCGTTGACGAGAGGGCCAAGGAGACTGATGTAAGTACTTATGTTTATGAGATTTACGTTAGAAATAAAAGTATTCGGACTATAACTTAGGTAAACTTAGGATTAACACTTAGCTTAGTGAAACATAGGATTTAGATAACAACTTAGGTAAATCTTATAATAAAAACACATTCATTTGATAGGCTACGTATCGTGAGGCCCTTAGTCGGGCTCAGTTAACTGACACCGAGGATGTCGGGGAAACGACGCCCGCCCGGATGCCCTCTTCTTTGGCCGCTCGCAACGACTTGTGCGTAGATACCGTCGATGGCTTTAAAAAATGGCTCATATACGGAGTCGGCTCCCTAGGGCCGTTGCACATGGCGACTCAGAGATTTCCACCGACACCGCCTCCTCCCGCGGCCCCGACAGACGATGATGTTAGGTCGCAGCTTATGTGTGAAACCCGTAATTTTTTTCAAGTAATTTGAATATTTAATTAGCTATTTATTATTATAAATCATTTATTTAGGAAAATGGTATTTTTAGAAAATTATTAATTTGGGAAATTTTAGTCAAAACTCATATTTTTCTAATTAATTAATATTGTGTATAATTTATTTTAGTTAGATTAAAGTTATTATTATAAATATTAGATTTTTGTTTGTCTGACCTACCCCGAACCCGTTCCTGAGTCCCGGACCTGTTCCCGAACCCAAGTTCGAATCCAAGCAAATTTTTGGTTTTCGAAATCTGAAATATTATTTGATATAATATTTATTGAGTTTTTCTTAAGAAAAGAGAATTTAATATTTTCCCTTTTAAAAATAAAATTTCTTTAACACTTTCTCTCTCTCACTTCATATTCATTTATGCCAGCCTTCATTTTCTATCAGTTTTTTTGGGCTGAGTCTTCCTGAGCGGCCGAAGCCGACCTCCTCCCCCGAGTTACGGTGGTGGCCATGACGCTCGGTCTCCCGAAACCGCCGAGTCTCTTTCTTCTCCCGAAACCCCCAAGCCCCTCCCTACTTAAACCCCCTCCATCACCCTCTCACCATCTCACCATTTTTTTCCAAACATGTGCCCCAGCCGACCCGACACCAGAGACCCACCGTCGACCGCCTCAGGCCGTACGCAACGACCACCCCTCGGCCGCGCTTCCCTGGCCTCCCGCTCGGCCAGTTTCCCCGACCCCCTTCGGTCTCCAGCTCCCCCAGCACCCGACCACCTCGCCGGCGCCGATTCCGTTCGGCCCCGCACTCCGGCGCACCCCCAGCCGGCCGGCCTCCTCCGGGGCTGTCCCGTGCTCCGGCCGGTCAGTACCCCTTGCCCCGGTTCCTGCGAGCTTCCGTTCCCCCGCTGTTCTGAACAGCGCAGTCCCAGGGTTTTCGAACTCGTTGTCCGTGATTTTCCGTGCCCGGATCCCGCTGTCCAGCGCAGCCGTACCCCGACGAGGTGCTGTCCCGAGCCGGTCCACTGTCCGCGGATTTCTTTTCTTTTTTTTTCATCTGAGAGCTCTAACCGAGCAACCCGAGGTATATCTCATGTCCCCGTGTCCCTCCATTTAGAGTAGTCGATGATGATACGGTCCCCGATCCCGTTACGGGATTCGGTTTAGGCGAAATCGATTTCGAAAATTTCCAAAGTTCTCTTTGTTAGTTTTGTTTGTTCTGTGGCTTTCGAATTTAATTCCGTGGGTTGGTTTTGGTTCCGAGAATTTTTTAGTATTCTTTTGGCTCTGTGTAAATTTTTGGGTTTTTCGAATTCCTTTCGGAAGTGATCTGAGATTTTCGATATGGGTTTCTGAAGCTCTGGATTTACTTCTGAAGATTGCTTCTGTGCTTCTGGAATTTTCGAGGAGCTTCGGGTTTTCCGATTTCCAATTCAGGTTTTCCGAATAATTTTTTGGAAACATTTCTGTGAATTTGTTTTATGGTATTTTCGGGTTCTGGATAATTTCGGTTTACCAAATTTCGGAAACATGCTGTGGATATTATTTTCGGGTTTTGGATATTATTATTTTCTGGTTGGAAATTGGGTTTCCCTGGTATGGGAATTGTATTTGGTATTTGTAGCACATTTTCCCAGTTTTGGGTTATCCCAAAAATAGAGAGAATGCTGCCAAAATTTTATAAAATTATATAAATGGATTTCAAATCAGTTTTTCGAAATGGTTTATTAAATTGGATTTTTGGGCGACGGCCATACCGGTCCATGGGCCCTAGCGAAATGCAAACGAAATCGGGGTTTCCGGACGTTGAGGCATCAGTTATTTTGACGATTGGACCAAGTCCGAGACTCGAAATTTAAGTTAAATTAATTTAATTATTAGTTTTATTTTGTGATTAATTTATAGGAAAATTTTTAGAGACTAACCAAAGTTTTCTTCTTATTTAAATTCATGTAAAATGGTCTGTAAGGGCATAAGCCCCAGCTTTTATTTACTTTCTGTGGTTTTGTAATAAGTTAGTGTAGTTTTTATTTCTTTTCTGGTTAGTGGTTGGCGTAAACACGTAAAAATAGTAAAATAATTATTTTATAAAAAATCAATATTATTTTCTCACATTAAATAAATTAGGAAAAATTATAAGTTATTATTTAAACAAATTTTACGTTTTTCCTCATTTGAAGAAAATATTATTTTTAAATATAATATAATGAAATACAAAGTTTTTTCAAATAAATTGGAAAATACAATTTTTTCCAATAAAAAGTTAAATTGACTTTTCTTCAGATAGTAACTCACATCGATAAGCGTGCTCTAAGGAGAGTTGTAAATATAACTAAAATTTGACTAGGGTTCTATTCTAGAGATTTCAACTAGATATGGTACAACATTGGTTCTAAGATAGAATTTTCAAATTGTAGGATTTCAAGAACATACTTGACATCTTCTTCGGTTCAGACATCTCAATCCAGTAGTAATCAAGGAAAGTACAATTTGTGTTAGTTTACCAATTATTTAGTAATCGTTTTATTACAAGTTTAAACCACGATGCAACACGGAACTCTCTCTGAGAGCATTGACTGATTGACAGTTGGTTACTGGGAGAGTAGTGTAATGAGTATGACCACATCCAAAATAGTATACTGACTGTGTTAGCTTACCCCTCATACACACGGGGATAAGCCATATCGTATCAATAGGATACAACTGTATAACCTAATCCGGTCATATTCGTTGCCTATTCACATCACAATATTTTAACTGCTGGAAAACTGTTTATTTTAAATTGTTTAAAAGTGCATAACTCTATTATTATTTCAATTGTTGGATTATCATGAATTGTACTTTGCTCCCTCCTGACTGTAGACCAACATTTTTAGGTGATTGCGTCATCGAGGATCTGATGTCTAACTCTGGTCCCGAAGAACTTGGAATCCCAGAATCTTAAGAGCTGGATTAGTATTTATTTTTCTTTTGGAAACAAGTATAATAATTGAATGTTGTATTAATAGTTGTTATATTTCAGAAATTTTAAATTGAATAAAAGATTTTATATTCGTTAGAATTTTTATCTGCATGTGTTTCACTGCTTGATACAGCTTACTGCCGCCGTCTCAACCACGGTGCAGGCAGGACATGATCTGAATCGACCCAAGAAATTGGGACCGGATCATGACATGTTTTTAGTGGTGGCCCATGCAGGTCAGATATGCAAATTGGTCTAGTCAACTTAGCCTAGACCATCGCGCAGTTCTGTAACTTGACCTAAGGATAGTTGAGACTTTAGGAAAACAGACTTTAGTAACAACTAGAACACTTAGATGATATACACCATGTTACATTATAGGGCCAAAAAATATTTACTTAAATATCTATTTTTTCCTGCTTATAGATTCGTAGGATACCTTGCTTGTGTTTGTACCTAAACCTTATCTAGATTAAGCTGATTGTACCTTTGAGTGTCCCATGACTTTCGATATTATTTTCCTACCATAATTTTCAGGTTCTAGTATACCTTAGGATTCATATTCTTTTTGGAATAAGATTGAATTCTTTGGTCTTCTTCTTCTTTATCTAACCTAAATTTCGAATTCTTCATTACTTCTCTACCTTTAATTGAAATCTTGATTCGTTCGCTATATAGAATTTCGAATTCTCTTAGCAACCCTGATAAATTCTTATCTACCCAATATATATCTACAACCATTATCAAACCTTTTGCTTTGATCTCCTTTCCAATTGACTAACTTTCTCGGAATCAATCCTGAATCAAAATTCTTCTGGGACCATTTAAACCTCAAGGTCAATTATTACTAGAAGAATTAGTTTAGTTCATGATTCTCTTAAAAGGGGTTATTTTCAATTTTAATATTGATTGTTATATCCTGAGTTATTCCAAAGATCGAGAATATTTTCATATGTTGATTTCCTCCACCCTACTCTCTCTATGCAATTTCTTGATCAAATCAAGGCCTAGAAAGCTTCAATGATCATGAAGCAGGAACGGTCAGAAAATTGATCACATTTTTTAATCCATTCTATTTTTAAATTTCCTTAAGTCAAGGAGATTTTTAGCTGTCCCAAAGCTATTTAATTTCTTGGCGTTACTAGACAATTTCAATTTGATTTTCTTGAATCAATGAGACTTACCTTCTCTCAAATTTTCAACCTTCCTTAGTTATGAAATTATTCTTCTCAAAATATTTTTGTATTCCCTGAGTGATTTGTCGGGAATATTATCATTGGTTTTTCTTACTTAATCTGAAGCGGTGATACTTCTATCTTATCTAGTGTTTGACTCAATTATTCAAATCAAGGTTGATCGTTTCATCTTTGAAATCGGAGAATAGATACTCCTCTTGATTTTTAGCCCTAGTCTCTTGAATCTCAAACACATATTTAGATAAGTCCCTTGATCTCAGAAGAACAGTCATCTACATTTTCTATCCTGTTTAGAACTTTAAACTTGTTATGATTATTTAAATTATACCTCGATGTTTATTCATGATTTTGATCACAACAAAATATCTAAACTCTATCTAGAAGATTCTAAACATGTTTACAATTTTATCTTGATATTTAGCAATCATGCCTCTAATCTGATTTTGTCTTATGAAGTAAACCTAGAACATTTTATAGCTTGGATTTTTAGAGTGCATGATATATAGGATATATATGAGTTAAAATGTATAATGGTGATTAGTATCGAGGAAAGTTTGTGAATAGTTTGACATTGAAGATTAAAGGATGTCAATATTAGGCATAGAGATGCACTCTAGGAAGGTGCATGGTGAATTAACTATAAAGGATAATCGAAAAAAATAAAATAAAAAAATATTGGACTTAAAATGTAAATAATTGAGGATGACGAATTGTATGAATAGAAGGGTGCAAAAAAAAGAGAAGATTGCACCTGATAATATGAACTTGAGTTTAGTGAAAATTAATAATGGAAAAGATCTTATTTGAGTAATAATATCATATGCATCTTAGAATTAAATTTTATATTGACTTTGAAGAGTTGACACTTTTGATTTTAAGGAGAACAATTTTTGTAATGATAAGCCACAAGGAGTTTTGATTAAATATTTTCAAAGATGTAATTGATTGAATATAAAATCTACCAGTTGAGGGAAGAATATCATGTCGAGTAGAAATTGAAAGATTAGAGGATTTAAATAAATTTTGGTGATGTGGCTTCGAGTATTAAATTAGTTGTCTCTAGATATGAGATATATATGAAACGTTATGATTTCAGTTTTGAAAGTAAATTTTTGATCGAGGATCCCATTTAAAGGTTATCAAAGTTTTTGAAGTATGATTTTTTTTATTTATTTTCCTCATTTAAAGGTTATCGAGTTTTAAATTAGTTGCCTCTAGATATGATATATTCGTTTGTCGAATTATTTAAAAACTTATGGTATTTTTAAAACTATTTTATAGATCCTCGCGGCAGGATAATTATATTGAGATGATCATCTTGCGCTTTATTAAAGGAGAGAGATTAGCCATAATTAAATTTAAATCTTTGAGAAGGTTGTGTTTGAATCTTTTAATGTTTGATCTTGGATTTTTGAAATAGAGATGGATGAACTTTAGGTTAAAGAGGAAATCAAATCTATGGAAGTCCTATAAATTCTTGGAGACGAGCATTACGTGACCAAGATTGAATTTTTACTTTTGAGGAAATTATTTTTATTTGAAAGGGGAGAAAAACTTATTCATCGAATTAACATTAGTAAAAAAAAAATTGACTGAGGATTTGATTTGATTTTATGATCGAGTCACCAATTGATGTTTGAAGATGTTAATTTTTGGATACAAGAAATGGCATATTTGGATTCCAATTTTAATTAGCTTGAAAAACTTGAATGTGAGGATATAAAAAAAAAATTTGGTGGATTAGCAATAAAGATTTTGATCTTATGATTTGATTTCTTACTGGAATTGGAATTGATGGGTAAAATTTTAAATTTGATATTTTCTAAGGTGGAAAGTGGAAGCTTTGTAGGATTAAAATTTAAGGATAGAATTTATTTAAATAAAAGAGTTGAAGAATTGATATGGTACATTGACGATTTTGTAAAATCACAAGTTTTGAGGGATGTAGTATGATTGAATTTGATTCTTAAGAAGATTATCATTATATTACAAGATATAAATTTAAAGGTTCTATTTGAAGATTGAAAATTAAAGTTTGTTTGGAGCATTGAATTTAAATTTAACGTTTAAGGATTGGATTTGATTCAAAAATTTGAAATTTTGCGGAAAACCAAATTTCGAGGAGTTGAGGATATTGGTGATTTTGAGATTTGGCATAAATAGTTATTATTTATTATTTGAGTTAAAAAAATGAAGAATAGGATCTGTGGATTATTGTTCAAATTTGAATTTCGAGGATGAGCTTTGAAATGTTAATCAAGAAATATAAATTGGTTGGGTTTGATACGATATGTGATTGAACTAAAATTTTAGTGATGTGACTCATTAAATTTTAGAATTTACTAGCAGAGGTTAAAAGCTTAAATTTTGAGGACGAAATTTTCTAAGGAGGGAAGGTTGTGAAACCCGTAATTTTTTTCAAGTAATTTGAATATTTAATTAGCTAATTATTATTATAAATCATTTATTTAGAAAAATGGTATTTTTAGAAAATTATTAATTTTGGAAATTTTAGTCAAAACCCGTATTTTTCTAATTAATTAATATTGTGTATTATTTATTTTAGTTAGATTAAAGATATTATTTTAAATATTGGATTTTTGTTTGTCTGACCTACCCCGAACCCGTTCCCGAGTCCCGGACATGTTCCCGAACCCAAGTTCGAATCCAAGCAAATTATTGGTTTTCGAAATCTGAAATATTATTTGATATAATATTTATTGATTTTTCTTAAGAAAAGAGAATTTAATATTTTCCCTTTTAAAAACAAAATTTCTTTAACACTCTCTCTCTCTCACTTTATATTCATTTATGCCAGCCTTCATTTCCCATCAGTTTTTTTTGGGCTGAGTCTTCCTGAGCGGCCGAAGCCGACCTCCTCCCCCGAGTTGCGGTGGTGGCCATGACGCTCGATCTCCCGAAACCGCCGAGTCTCTTCTTCTCCCGAAACCTCTAAGCCTCTTCCTACTTAAACCCCCTTCATTACCATCTCACCATCTCATCATTTTTTTTCCAAACTTGTGCCCTAGCCGACCCGACACCGGAGACCCGCCGCCGACCGCCTCAGGCAGTGCGCCCCGGCCACCCCTCGGCCGTGCTTCCCTGGCCTCCCGCTCGGCCAGTTTCCCCGACCCCCTTCGGTCGCCAGCTCCCCCGGCACCCGACCACCTCGCCAGCGCCGATTCCGCTCGACCCCGCACTCCGGCGCAACCCCAGCCGGCCGACCTCCTCCGGGGTTGTCCCGCGCTCCGGTCGGTCAGTACCCCCTGCCCCGGTTCCCGCGAGCTTTCGTGCCCCCGCTGTTCCGAACAGCGCTGTCCCAGGGTTTCCGAACCCGCTGTCCGTGCTTTTCCGTGCCCGGATCCCGCTGTCCAGCGCAGCCGTACCCCGACGAGGCGCTGTCCCGAGCCGGTCCACTGTCCGCGGATTTTTTTTTTCTTTCTTTTTCATCTGAGAGCTCTAGCCGAGCAACCCGAGGTATATCTCGTGTCCCCGTGTCCCTCCATTTAGAGTAGTCGATGATGATACGGTCCCCGATCCCGTTACGGGATTCAGTTTAGATGAAATCGATTTCGGAAATTTCTGAAGTTCTCTTTGTTAGTTTCGTTTGTTCTATGGCTTTCGGATTTAATTCCGTGGGTTGGTTTTGGTTCTGAGAATTTTTTAGTATTCTTTTGGCTCTGTGATAATTTTCGGGTTTTCCGAATTCCTTCCGGAAGTGATCTGAGATTTTCGATATAGGTTTCTGAAGCTCTGGATTTACTTCTGAAGATTGCTTCTGTGCTTCTGGAATTTCCGAGGAGCTTCGGGTTTTCCGATTTCCAATTCAGGTTTTCCGAATAATTTTTCGAAAATATTTCTGTGAATTGGTTTTATGGTATTTTCGGGTTCTGGATAATTTCGGTTTACCAAATTTCGGAAACATGCTGTGGATATTATTTTCGGGTTTTGGATATTATTATTTTCTGGTTGGAAATTGGGTTTCCCTGGTATGGGAATTGTATTTCGTGTTTGTAGCACATTTTCCCAGTTTTTTGTTATCCCGAAAATAGAGGAAATGCTGCCAAAATTTTATAAAATTATATAAATGGATTTCAAATCGGTTTTTCGAAATGGTTTATTAAATTTGATTTTTGGGCGACGACCGTACCGGTCCATGGGCCCTAGCGAAATGCAAACGAAATCGGGGTTTCCGGACGTTGAGGCATTAGCTATTTTGACGATTGGACCAAGTCTGAGACTCAAAATTTAAGTTAAGTTAATTTAATTACTAGTTTTATTTTGTGATTAATTTATAGGAAAAATTTTAGAGACTAACCAAAGTTTTCTTCTTATTTAAATTCATGTAAAATAGTCTGTAAGGGCATAAGCCCCAGCTTTTATTTACTTTCTGTGGTTTTGAAATAAGTTAGTGTAGTTTTTATTTCTTTTCTGGTTTGTGGTTGGCGTAAACACGTAAAAATAGTAAAATAATTATTTTATAAAAAAACAATATTGTTTTCTCACATTAAATAAATTAGGAAAAATTATAAGTTATTATTTAAACAAATTTCATATTTTTCCTCATTTGAAGAAAATATTATTTTTAAATATAATATAATGAAATACAAATTTTTATCAAATAAATTAGAAAATATGATTTTTCCCAATAAAAAGTTAAATTGACTTTTCTTCAGATAGTAACTCACATCGATAAGCGCGCTCTAAGGAGAGTTGTAAATAAAACTAAAATTTGACTAGGGTTCTCTTCTAGAGATTTCAACTAGATATGGTACAACATTGGTTCTAAGATAGAATTTTCGAATTGTAGGATTTCAAGAACATACTTGACATCTTCTTCGGTTCAGACATCTCAATCCAGTAGTAATCAAGGCAAGTACAATTTGTGTTAGTTTACCAATTATTTAGTAATCGTTTTATTGCAAGTTTAAACCACGATGCAACACGAAACTCTCTCTGTGAGCATTGACTGATTGACTGTTGGGTACTTGGGGAGTAGTGTAATGAGTATGTCCACTTTCAAAATAGTATACTGACTGTGTTAGCTTACCCCTCATACACACTGGGATAAGCCATATCGTATCAATAGGATACAACTGTACAACCCAATCCGGTCATATTCATTGCCTATTCACATCACAATATTTTAACTACTGGAAAACTGTTTATTTCAAATTGTTTAAAAGTGCATAACTCTATTATTATTTCAATTGTTGGATTATCATGAATTGGACTTTGCTCCCTCCTGACTGGAGACCAACATTTTTAGGTGATTGCGTCATCGAGGATCTGATGTCTAACTCTGGTCCCGAAGAACTTGGAATTCCAGAATCTTAAGAGCTGGATTAGTATTTATTTTTCTTTTGGAAACAAGTGTAATAATTGAATGCTGTATTAATAGTTGTTGTATTTCAGAAATTTTAAATTGAATAAAAGATTTTATATTCGTTAGAATTTTTATCTGCATGTGTTTCACTGCTTATACAGCTTACTGCCGCCGTCTCAACCATGGTGCAGGCTGGGCATGATCCGATTCGACCCAAAAAATTGGGACCGGGTCGTGACATTATGCAGCTGCACGAGGCGGTCCGTCTTCTACTGGTGCCGGTCCGTCTGTTGCTGCCGGTCCGTCTGTTGCGGGTGTCGGTCCGTCTTCTACTGGTGCCGATCCGTCGACTACTGCTCCCGGTCCTTCTTTCGTCGGTCATCTTTCTTTCAACCCTCCTGCCCCTCTGGTACCACCTCCGACTGTGAAGGCACTCCTTGATCTCATGTCGCCAGAGCAGCTACGCCGACTTTCGAGCACTGTCTTCGAAGGCTTGCCGCCGTACCTGGTGGAGCAGTATATTCGTCGGGCGCAGGAGGGATTACCACCACCAGATAATCAAACTCCTTCTCTTCCTTGAAGTATTGTATAAGAAAATTTATAATATTTGTGTGAATTTTGGAATATTTATGGGAATTTCTGATTATAACGACAGATATTAGTTTATGATTTCAGGATAATTGGTGTCTATTTTATATTGGTTTGGTTTGGTCTATGTGATTCTTGGATAATTGGTGTGCATTATATATTTGGTCTATATGATTGTTGGATAATTGGTGTGTATTATATATTGGTTTGGTTTATGCATATTTGTGTGAACAGGGAAAGCTCTGCAATTTTTTTTCAAAAATATCTCAGTTAGCGACGGACTAGTGATTGGTTAGCGACGGATGATTCCAGTTTCTGACTACTTTTCGACGGAATATCCGTCGCTAACTGGATATTTGAAACTGTTTCCAGTTATCGACGGATTCGCGTTGGACAATCCGTCGCCAAGGTTTGGGAAATACCTAGTTCGACAGAATAGCGACTGAACATCCGTCGCCAAGGTTCTGGAAATGCATGACATTTCCAGAACCATGGCGACGGATTATCCGCCACTAGTCAGTCGCTACGTCGACGGATGAGCGACGGAGTCGCGACGACATAGCCGTCGCCATGGTTCTGAAAATGTCAAGCATTTCCAGAACAAGGTCGATGGATTATCCGTTAGGATTCCGTCGCTAATCCGTCCTTTGTTAGCGACGGCGATCGACGGAATAGCGACGGAACGATACACTCTGATACGCTGTTACGACGGTTTACCGACGGACCGTTCCGTCGCTAGCATCTACACAGTTCAGTATTTAATACTTGAAATCGACGAAAGACCGTCGAAAAGTCGTCGCTAATGCATCGTATTGTGACGATGAAAAGTCATCGCTATTCCGTCGCTTGACGACTACTTAGCGACGGAGCTTTATTAGCGACGAGCTGATTGCCGACAGATTATTTTGACCAAGATCCGTCAGTGATCGGTCGCTAATACTGATTGCCGACGGATGGGCGACGGACTTAGCCGTCGCTAAATTGACATATTTTGGTAGTGGCCAAAGCAATTACGATTTACCCCAAATCATCCAGAAGAACTATTAATAGGTGATATATCCAAAGGTGTAAGTACTCGTTCAAGCACTAGAGAAATTATTGCTAACGTAGCTTTTACTTCTAAGATTGAACCAAAGAATGTTGAAGAAGCAATTGATAATGAATTTTGGATTTCAGCAATGCAAGAGGAACTAAACCAATTCGAACGGAATCAAGCTTGGGAACTTGTTTCCAGACCTAGTGATCACCCGGTCATTGGTACCAGATGGGTTTTCCGAAATAAACTAGATAAGAATGGGTCAGTCACACGCAATAAAGCACGTCTAGTAGCTCAAGGCTATAATCAAGAAGAAGGCATTGACTACGATGAGACATATGCTCCGGTTGCTAGACTAGAATCCATTCGTATGCTTTGTGCATTTGTAAGTTTTCATAGTTTTCAACTTTTTCAAATGGATATCAAAAGTATTTTTTTAAATGGTTTTATAAAAGAAGAAATTTTGGTAAAATAACCTCCTAGATTTGAAGATTTCAAAAGACCACATCACATATCCAAGCTTCATAAGGCTCTTTATGGACTCAAACAAGCACCTCGTGCATAGTATGAGTGCCTTAGTTCCTTCTTACTTGAACACGATTTTTCAAAAGGGAAGGTTGACTCTACTATTTCTACAAAATCTATGGATAAGAATATTTTGTTAGTGCAGATCTATGTAGATGATATTATTTTTGGATCAACAAATAAGATGCTATGTAACGAGTTTGCTAAGTGTATGCAGAGTGAATTTGAAATGAGCATGATGGGAGAACTAACTTTCTTCCTTGGGCTACAAATCAAACAAAATTTACAAGAGATTTTTATCAATCAAGCCAAATATACAAAAGATCTGCTAAAGAAGTTTGATATGGATAATGTCAAACCAATTGAAACTCCTATGGCACCGTCTACCAAGCTTTATATGGATGAAAGTGGTAAAACAACTAAAGTACGTAAGTATAGAGGTATGATTAGTAGTTTACTTTATTTAACTGCAGTTGTCTAGACATTCCGTTTTTAGTATGCTTATGGGCACGATATCAGGCTTGTCCTAAGGAATCACTTGTAAGCGCCATTAAGCGTATCTTACAATACCTTAAAGGTACTTTGACAACTGGGTATGGTATCAAAAAACAGATTCATTTGACAAGATAGGTTATTCGGACGCCAATTTTGTCGGATGCAAGGTCGATCGTAAAAGTACCAGTGGAACATATCATTTCCTAGGAAAATCCTTAGTCTCCTGGTTTTCTAAAATTAAAATTCTGTTGCATTATCGACAACCGAGGTTGAATATATAGCCGCAGGACGTTGTTGTACCTAAATTTTGTGGATGAAGCAAACTTTGGAAGATTATTAGTTGTCTTACAACCACATCCCTATTTACTGCGATAACACTAGCTCAATAAATCTCACAAAGAATCCCATTTGTCACTCACGCACTAAACATATAGAAATAAATCATCATTTTCTTAGAGACCATATTTTAAAAGGTGATATTTGTTTAGAGTATATTGACACAGAACATCAATTAGCTGACATCTTCATAAACCTCTAGCTGATGATCGTTTTAACTTTATACAAAGAGAATTAGAAATTTTGGACGTTGAAGTTTTATAATTATATATTATTTGACCTGAATATATAAGATTGTAGAAAGCATTTTGGTTATAAGCCGAAAGGGCCCTTCTGAGAAAAAGATGAAGAAGTCTAAGCAACACGGTGCCAAATGTCTTCAGGCTACCGCTAGCTGGCATCCGGCCCCTACAACTTACCTGAAATATTTGATACATTTTTGTGTATTTTGGTTAATTAATATGAATTATTTGTCTTCAAACTAAATATTTCAAAATTTACTTTGTATTAGTATTAAAACCTGTATCAAACTGCCGAAAGTCTGTTCAGATTATCATGTGACTGTACTCGGACCGAGCTCTGGCTGAACTCGGCCAGGGGAAAATCCAAATAGAAGCTGGACAGTCAGGTTTCTCCTTTAAAATCCTACATCAAACATCATCTGCCTCCTTCAAATAGCATCAAATGCCGCCCGAAATCCTAACCCTATCCACCCTAAACCCTCTTCCAAGCATCCCAAGGTCGACAAAATTTGGATTCAGAGCTGTCTCGGGGTTCTCTTCCACTCTCTTTACTAAATTTCAGTATACCTCTTCTCTTCACTTTGAAATTTTCAATGGCTCCCAAAATTTCTCATGAGTCTAAAATGAAGAGAAAGGTTGGAGAAGCTTCCTCTTCTGCTGCTCAAAAGAAAGGTTCTTTCTCTATTTTTAGTCCCACCAAACCGGATGGTGACTATTTTGATGGTCATTTTTGTCCCACTTGATGCATCCAATGATTGGTTCTCCTACTTTGTCCAACGGACAATTTGTTCCGGGTCCCCAATTAACTTCATGCTATTTCCAAATCACTTATCTATTTTTGAGCACTTCGACTTAGAAGATCTAGTTCAATCCAGTTATCCTATCTATTGGAATGTTATTCGAATATTTTATTGCAATCTCACTGTCACAAATAGCACGATTAAATCTAAAGTTGGTAGGATAAATATTGAATTTGATGCCATTGATCTGGCTCTTATGCTTCATATTTCCAATGAAGGGGAAGCATTGGTAGATATCACCAAAGGTCAATCCATATAACTTTTGATTCATTTCGCATCTCGTTATGTGAACCACTTCTATGTCCCAAAAGTCACTTTGACTGAAGTTTATGAACGACTATTTTATGATTTACATAGGATTGTCTTTTCCACTATTCTTCCCAAACAGACTTCCACCGATGAGATCACTTATCTTGAGCTCTCTGCTATTTATCATTTCCACTTTCATATTCCATTTAGTCTACCTAAGACTCTTATCGTTGCTATGGAACGGTGTCACAAGAAAATGCGAAACCTTTTATACGCAATGTATCTTCCGTACATCTTTGAGTATTTCAACATCGTCTAAGATGATTTCCCCCGCGATGTACCACCTGCTTATCTTCATGCGCATCATCGATGCACTCCCACTCCAGCAGTCCAAGCTCCACCTCCTCCTATTGTTAACCCATCAGCTGGTTCCCATTCTTCACATCCTCCCACAGCTGTCACTTTTGAGTCACTTCAGGCCATGATGATGGATGAGTTTTGATCCATGGACTTCTGTACCACCCTACAGATTCGGGCCAAGACCAACACCATGAGGGTCTTCAGTTACATCTTTGCACAATCCTGATGGACCCATTCCCATGGTTCGTGGCCCCTCGATGCTTGGTTATCGGATTGATGATCCGGAGGCTCAGCGGTACTTTGACCCTGCTGCTACTCGCTATGATCCCTATCACACTGCTGAGTCCCGGAATCCCTCTCGGGTTGCTGATGCTGATGATAATGAGGATGGTGACTGAGGATGACGTCTGGTGATACATAGTCACTATTTGTTCTAGTTGCTTTTTAGTTATCATGTCTTAGAAAGTGCTTCTTCAAAGCATTTCTAGTTATGTATGACATTTTTAGTATTTCGATTTGACTTGTATTAGTTGCATTTCTACTTTATGAGACCGTTTTCTATGTATTTCAGTTATTTATGCATTATCCAGTTTATGCACTATCTATTTTTCTGTGCTGAGTACATTCATAATTTTGTCATTTTGATTATGTTACAATCAAGAAAGAAAATCTATGATACTTAATACTTTTATACATGTTGCTCTAAAATGTTTGGTTTGAAATATGTTTTGACAGATGTCAAATGTTCTGAGGAAATGATTTGGTCATTTATTGCGAGAGAGCAAGCCAAACAGCAAACTAATTTACCAATGAACAAGCTACTTATGTACCGTACCAACCTACTTTCGAACATGGTGAACTTTCGTTAAGTATCAATCGTTATTTTGTCAAATTATCATAATGGGGGAGATTTTTGGCCCATGTGTCATGATCAACCTGAATTCGATAATTGGCCTAAAACTCCGACTTTGATACGTAAAGCAAGAAGACTACAGAAGGCCGCAGCCAAGCTCGTTAAAGCAAAGTTTTTACAATTTATTCTATATTTTTCATTTATTGAGTCTAGAATGTTTTGTGAGTCGGATCACTAGAATTTAGAACTTTATCCTCACAAAAATAAACCAATCCTTTTTACCAAACAAAACCAATATACAAAAGCTTTTTCTGATCCAAAATTTCCTGAAAACCTAGTAGCCGAACTCAGACCGAACTCGGTCCCCTTGAATCACTCCTAGTCAGAAGCTTTTTCTAGTCTTTTGGATCTCCAACGTTCAAAAGTTTGAACGTTTACACTAATCGAGTTCTGCCCGAACTTTGGTTCAAAAACTACTATAAATAGAAAAGAATTTGACATTTTACTCACTCATCTCATTCTTCATCTTCTTTAATCATTCTAATCCTTCTTATTCCAAAGAGCTTGTCAATCTTCATATTTCCAAGACAACTCCCATTCTTCTAAGTGCCGGTGGTTCCGATTAGGAGTATTCATGTTGTACAAGCTTGGAGTATAAAAGCTTTTCACAAAGAGTTGATGTTTGTTCGTGGGCTTCGGACTAAAATTAACATGACGTTGTAAGAAGTCGGCGTGTCCTTCGAAATAAAGCACGCGATGTAATCTCTATTTCAAATAGTGGATTTAACATCGAGAGGAGTACTCGAGATTGGACTAGTCCTCTCAGAGGGATACCCGTATAAAATCTCGGTGTCTGCGTATTGCTTTCTTTCTTCCTATTTACTTATTGATTTACCATACTGCATTTAATTATCTATCTACATTTGCCTTTATCTATACTTGTTTTTAGTTGGGGGTATTACTTCCGCTATACTCTTTTCACCCCCCTAGAGTTGCCATCAATCTCACAGCGATAACTTGAGAAAGTTAGATTTTCGCATCCCTAAATAAATTTAACTCCTTATATACAATTTTATCTTTTATTTTTTTTTTCAAATCTTAGATATTTATTTAAATCTAATATTAGAAAAATATATTTAAAAAAATAATTAAAAGTCTTAAATATTTTTTTTCTCATATCTTAGATATAATTTGAAATCCTAAAAAAAATTTCAAATAAATTTAAAATATTTGTATAGGTAAGTTCTTATATATGTTTTCAAACATAAAAGATTATATTTGGTGATAAAAAACATCTTATAATTTATCAGACGAGAATATAAAAATATATTATAAGTTACTAGATGAGAATATAAAAATATCTAATAATTTATTAGATGGGAATATTAAAATATTTTATAATTTAGTTTCAAATATAATGTTTTATGTTTTATTTTCATATCTTTTTTAAACATGTTTTTTCTAATACTATATTTAAATAAATATCTAAGATTTGAAAAAACATTTTAAAATATTAAATATTAAAAAAATCAAAATCTAAAATATTAAAATATTAAATATCAAATTTATTTACGGAATAAGTTTTTGCAAATATTAAATATTAAAATTACAGGTCATAAATAAGTGTTTGCAAATATTAAATATTAAAATATTAAATATCAAATTTATTTATGGATGCAAAAATCTAACTTTCTCACACCTTCAAATATTAAAAGAATAAAAAATATTGGGCGCCATCTAACATAGCGCCACATCATAGAAAAAAGAAAAAAAAATTGGGGGGCGCCATCTTAGATGGCACTAAGCCTAAGAATTGTGTTGGACGCCATCTAAGATGGTACCGTATCCCCTTACTGG
Organism: Iris pallida; assembly: GCA_029216955.1. Classification (NCBI taxonomy): domain Eukaryota; kingdom Viridiplantae; phylum Streptophyta; class Magnoliopsida; order Asparagales; family Iridaceae; genus Iris; species Iris pallida. Next base: position 1,345,432 of record JANAVB010044019.1, on the reverse strand, counting down.
TATATATTCAAAATTTATAATCTTCTGTATAAATTTACCAAATTTCATAACTCTATATAAAATTTTCTGTTAATTAAAACAGGACCGTACTTCTCCTTCCAGTCATATATTTTTTCAATCAGCACGTCTACCAAGATTGAGAGGAAACCGTAGTTTAAATCATGGTGCCACGTGTCCTTTCATTGGTCGGAACCGAATGGCCTACTTAGCAGGAAGGCTGGACGTATGGACCCCGGTTCTGATCAATGAGGGAGGACATGTGGCACCGTGATTTAAACCATGGTCCACCCCTCGGTCTCAGACTTTTTCTTTTTCAATACACCTAGCCCCCCCTCTCTCTCTCTAAACATACATTGCTAGACCATACTTTGCCACACGTGTTACCCTACATTCATTTCGTTTGTTCTTGTGCTATCATATAGAAATTATAAAGTACTGTACTTATTATTATTATTATTATTATTATTATTATTATTATTATTATTACTTTTCAGCACGTGCGAGCTCAGTTAAATCGTGTGTCTCCCAGCACCCGATTTTTAGCCGGTCGTTATGTCGCTTCGGACTCTTCGTGCGGATCCTGTCCGCACTGGCTTTTTTATCATTGCCCGACACGTACGCCTCGCGCACTCCGCGTGCTCCAGAGTTCCATGGGACGGCCGATGTCTTTCGACGCCAACAAATCAACGCCTCACTTAGCCCACGACGCCGAAGGCGCCCCCGACGTCTTCACGACGCCTACGACATCTGGTTTTGCCCAGTCACGCGTTCTATGCACACGACGCCCTTACGACGTCTTCCCGACGTCCATTGGGCGCCGCACGACGGGCCGCGTGGTCAGCCGTCGTTTATACCCGTGGTAGAATGGTGCCGGTACTCGACCGCCCGTGCGACGTCCTAGCCGATGAGTTTTCATGCACGGGATGCCCCATTCTGTCCCACGCCAGCTCAGATCGTGGCAATTTTTCGTCAGTCCTCCGACGTTGTGGATTGTTGGAGTGGGTGGGGTTCCCAACCTATGTGGAGAAGATCCCGGAGTGCGACGAGCGCCGTTCGATGTCGAAGAAGCTCGGGAAGTAGGCAACGAGTTGCTTCTGCTGCTGCTGCTTACCAGAGGGAGGTTCTGGAACTGGGCCACCGAGTTCGGGCCGAACTCGATCCCAGGCCGAGTTCTGGCGGAACTCGGTCTGGCCATTCCAGAATGTTGCTGGTAGGTTCTGTTCGCCCGACACAGAGTTCTGGCCGAACTCTGTGTCGTCGGGGCTGAGGCGGAAATCTTGGTAATTTTTCACCATTGGATCTAATCAAACGGTCCAGGTTTGTTGCGGGATTAGGGAGTTAAGTTAGGATTTCCAAACCCTAATCAATATGTAACACAATTGGAGATAACACAAGAGGAGAGAGAGGAAGGAGGCAAGAGTGCCATTTGCAACTTCGGGAGAGAAAACGGAGGATTGAAGGTCGTTTTTCGAAGGAGATCACGTTCGGATAATCTCTACTCGTCGTTCTCGCTCTTCGTAGCCTTGTAATCATTGTTCTTACTTCTGAGTGTTGTGGGGATCCGATTTGGTGTCACGCCCCAGAACCAGAATACTGGAGAGCGGGGGCAGACATAGCCAGCTACGTATATTGAAATGGAAACCACCTCGATATACGGTCACGGCTGTCTAGATATATGAGGGTTTACTACAAGCCAACAGTCTCTTATGGTCATGAACAAGCCTAATGTCTCAATCACAAGCAAGTAAGTAAGGTCGCAAGATGTATGATCATTAAATATACAATAATAAGGCGTCCCAAATATTACATATTCAGCTGATCATGAAGCTAGTCGTTACAAAATGTTAGGACTAGCAAGAGTTTAGTCGTACATGATCAACCCTAGGATTTGTTAATCATGTTTACAGCCCGTAGGCAGACAGTAAGTAAAATTGTATCGAGCTAACAGGTGCTCATCGGCTAAACGCCTCAAAAGAATAACTTTACAATAGAGTGAGCGAAACAAAATAGAAAACCCACTCGTAGCCCGGGTTCCTTCTAGTCGCCACCATTGGGCTGGAAGCTTGGTAGATCCTCGGGAGCTGCTCCGAAATCTGGCCACACAAAACCAGCTGGGTCAACCCCAGAAAGAGCAAGTACTACAAGGGGGCCACGAAATAAGAACAAAAGCCAGCAATCAGCACAAGAAATCTAATATTAAAATTAAAACTTACGAAAACATGGCAGGGTGATATACGACGAGATAACCATGGAACTATTTCGATAGCCAGGTTACAACCCGTAAACCAAATAAGGACCGGGGTTGTAACCCTTCGTCTGAACAGAACTTGGTTTCCCACCATTTATCGGCAAGATAATAATGCAAGAAATCAAGGCAGGGAGCAATCTTGTACTGGATCAAGACATGGCTAAACTGGTCATACCTCATTCAATCAATCACGGCCAAGCAGACGCTACGGCTTACTACTTTAACTAACTAGGGTTATCACAGGCCTAATTACTAACAAGATGCAGTGAGATTGTTCCACAGCCATAAGCCCTGCAGACCATCCAGGTTACCCAGGTCGAAAATTAGAGGTTGAATTCAGGTGGGTACATCGCCCGGGAGACAAATGTACCCTTAGGTGACTTAGAGGGTGCAACACGCGACGGTGTGCTGGAAATGTGCCCTATCCGACGGTAGGCTACAGATCCCAAGAGCGCCGAGGTAACGGAATTGCCTGTAGCTGTGTCATCTCTTCATGACTACTGTATTATTCTAGTTATTAACCTTAATCCATTTTAGTAGGTACTCCTGACCGTGGTACTCAGGAGTCCCATCCTAGACATGATGCAAGACAGGATAAGTGGATTTAACAAGCAAGCAAGAAAGAACTACCAACGGTGTCAAGGCAAGTCAAGTTAATTAGCCGTCGCAACAGCATTAAGATAAATCATGTCAGGGTACTTGTCGGGAGTGCGCCACGACGGGCCACTATCATGTCAGGTTGGTCATGTCAGGAGTGTACCACTACGGGTCACTGTCGTGTTATGCTAGTTCCTTGTCATACCATGCCATGTACAATAGTCATTCCAAACATATTAAGTAAAATCAAGTTCATGACAAAAGGCGTAAGGATATAAAATGGGCGTAAAATATCTAATAAAATATCAATATACAGGGCTATAGAAGAGCCAAGCTTAAAGAAATGAGACCAAAACTCCAAGAGCCAATGGGTTAAGCAAGGGGTCAGGGGAGCAGCGTACGCACAAGGCACGCACAGCGTACGCACAAAAGCACGCACGCAGGAGAGCTAAAGTACGCACGCAGGAGAGCTGCGTACGCGAAAAGTCACGCATACAGGAGAGCGGCGTACGCGAAAGTCACGCACGCAGGAGAGCTGCGTACGAGAAAAGACACGCACGCAGGAGAGCTGCGTACGAGAAAAGTCACGCACGCAGGAGAGCTGCGTACGAGAAAAGTTACGCACGCAGGAGAGCTGCGTACGAGAAAAGTCACGCACGCAGGAGAGCTGCGTACGCGTAAAAACACGCACGCAGAGGGGCTGCATACGCACAAAAGCACGCACGCAGTAGAACTGCGTACGCGTAAAAACACGCACGCAGAGGAAAGGGTCTTCTTCTCCATGGCTGAGAAGAAACTACCATGGCTCCCAAAACTTCAAAGCTTCACAACTTGGTCATCCGAACTCCAAATCCGGATTTACCAAGTTCCAACCAGGGTGGAATTGAACTCTCTTCCATATGGAAACATTAAAACCCATAAAAATCCAACCTAAATAGATCAAAACCATGTAAAATCGAAAATAGAGAAAACTTAGATCTAGAACAATGAAGACTCCAAATCACAAAATACCAAGTTCTAATGTTGATCACCATGTCCTAATCTAGCAAATGGACAAATAAAAAAGGGTTCTCATGTGGTGGCAAGGTGCACTTGCCTATGGGTTGGTGTTGTGTAGAGGAAGGAGAAGAGTGTTGTGTAGAGGAAGGAGAAGAAGAAATTAATGGAGGTTTATGAGAAGAGAGAAAAAGTTGGTGGAGTTTTAAAGAGGGTAGGATGTGGTGTGTTGGGGGTGGAGCATAGGCTAAGGTGTTCCAATACATAATAAACCAAACCAAACCAAACCATCCCAATTAAAACCGAGCCATGCCAAAAACCCAAAATACGAGAAATACCGAAATTCCACAAGTTGAGAAAAATAAAAATACATGCCAAAATCCGTATACGAGTATAAATACGAAATACGGGAAAATACGAAAAATGAGGGTGACATTTGGATCGGGAGAAGTTTGTAGAGGGTGTAATTCTTCTATTCCATTAGTGGAGGTTTCTCAGGGTTGGACTCCGATCGTCCCATGGTTTTTTTCCGTAAGGGTTTTCCACGTCAAAAATTCTCTGTGTCTGCGTGATTGTGTTTGGTGTTTTAGTTTGTGCGTTGTTTGCTCGGTTCTCTCGCAAGTACTCTCTAGTTTGGGGAAAGGTTTCCGCGTTTCTTTCCCAACAGAGTGGTATCAGAGCCAGGTTCTAGAATTCAGAAGGGTGTCAGGAGTTGACAGAAACTAGAGAGGAGAGATGGACGCAAAGCCGATGCGCATGGTGAACCTGAACGGCACCAACTATCACTATTGGCGGAGCAAGATGAAGCATTTGTTATTTGTCAAGAAGCTGCATCTACCCGTGTTTGCATCCGAGAAGCCCAGTGATAAATTCGAGGAGGACTGGACATTCGAACATATACAAGTGTGTGGGTACATACGGCAGTTTATGGACGAAAACGTGTACAACCACGTTGCCAATATTGAGCACGTGAAGACGTTGTGGGATAAGCTGGAATCCTTGTATGCGAAGAAGACCGGGGTAAACAAATTGTTCCTGATCCGAACGATGATGGGTCTGCGATACAAGGATGGGGCATCTATTTTGGACCACTTGAGTGAGTTCCAGGGCGTGGTTGACCAGCTATCTTCTATGGGAGTCAAGTTCGATAACGAAGTTCAGGGACTATGGCTGCTGTGTACATTGCCAGACTCATGGGAGACCGTATGAGTATCTATGATCGCTTCTGCTCTAGAGGGCGTGGTCAGTCTGGAGTTTGCCAAGAGCGGGGTGCTGAATGAAGAGATGCGGAGACGTTCTCAGGGCACTTCATCTACATTCCATCACTCAGAGGCATTGGTTTCAGAGAGCCGCAGAAGGGGCAAAAGCAGGGGTCCAGGTGGTGGCAGAGACAAGAGCAGGGGGAAGTCCAAGGGTCATTACGAGGACTCAGAGTGTTACCATTATGGTAAGAAGGGCCACATCAAGCGAAACTGTTTCGCTTGGAAGAGAGAGAAGAAGGACGACAAGGGGAAGCAAGAAGAGAACACTACAGCGGCGGCCTCGATGCATGGAGGCGATGTGATCGTCGTAGGTGATGAGGTCATCACAAACCTCGCCTGCGATGACAATTCTTGGCTGGTGGACTCAGGGGCTTCAGCACATGTATCTCACAATAAGGTACTATTTGCCACTTACACAACAGGCGACTGTGGAGTGTTGAAGATGGGCAATGGAGATGTGTCGAAAGCGGTTGCCGTTGGAGATATGCATTTGAGAACGAAGATAGGTGCGATTCTTGTTCTCAAAGATGTTCGTCATGTCCCTGATATCCGTTTCAACCTGGTGTCGGTTGGAAGGTTGGATGACGAGGGATTCTTCAGTCTCTTCGGGAACAGTCAGTGGAAGCTTTCCAGAGGTTCGATGGTGATTGCCAGAGGAAGCAAGAAGTTCGATCTCTACTATATGGAGGGAAGCGCACAGGGGATACAGAAGGTGAACGCAATTAGTGATGCGTCTACCGAGTTGTGGCACAGGCGGCTCGGCCATATCAGCAAGAAGGGGATGAGCTACTTGGTGAACAGGAAGGTGATTCTAGGGCTCAAGTCTACAAAGTTGGAGAAGTGCACGCACTGTTAGCTGGGAAGCAAAATAGGGTGTCTTTCCAAAGTCACCCAAGTTCAAGGAAGCCGACGTTGCTCGAGTTGATTCACTCGGATGTCTGCGGTCCTATAAAGGTAAAATCTATTGGTGGTGCTTCTTACTTTGTAACTTTTATTGATGACTGTTCCAGGAAGGTTTGGGTCTATGCCTTAAAGACCAAGGATCAGGTGCTGCCCACTTTCAAAGAGTTTCAGGCCTCTGTTAAAAGAGAGACGGGCAAGAAGTTATTGTGTGTTCGGTCCGACAATGGCGGCGAATACATCGGTCCCTTTGATGCATATTACAGAGAGCAGGGGATACGACACCAGAAGACTCCGCCCAAGACACCTCAGCTCAATGGTGTAGCGGAGCGCATGAACAGGACACTGATGGAGAGGGTGCGGTGTTTGCTGTCAAAAGCAAACTTGCCGGGCAGTTATTGGGGTGAGGCTCTTCTCACAGCTGCTTATGTTATTAATTTGTCTCCTAGTGCTCCTTTGCAGGGTGATGTGCCTGACAAAGTATGGTACGACAAAGAGCCGTCATACAATCACTTGCGGGCATTTGGTTATAAGGCCTTCATGCATGTACCGAAGGACGAGAGGACCAAACTTGAGCCGAAGACGAGGCGATGCGTCTTTGTCGGCTACGGTCGGGATGAGTTTGGCTATAGACTCTACGACCCAGTGGAAGGAAAGCTCTACAGAAGCAGGGACGTGGTATTCATCGAGGATCAGACCATGACCAACACTCAAGATTCCGAGACGCCTTCTGAGGCTGAGGAATTGCCTGAGTTAGAGTCATTTCGCTTCGAGCAGTTTCCAGAGGACATCGCAGAGGATCCAGTTATGGGGGAGCCGGTACATAGAGTTGCTCCCAACCTTGATCGTCAGCCTGCTGATGGTGGTCAGGGCGTTCTAAAGGAGGATGAGCATGTCGGAGAGGTAGTTCCTGAGGAAGAGGAGGCTGTCGGTATACAGCCAGCACCAGTGGTTCCTTTGAGGAGGAGTGACAGGGATCATCGACCATCTACGAGATACTCACTAGATGAGTATGTGCTATTGACTTACGGGGGAGAGCCCGAATGTTTTGCAGAGGCTTTGAAGACGAACACAGGCAGGAGTGGATGGAGGCTATGCAGGAGGAGATGAGTTCCTTGTACACCAATTCAACTTATGATCTGGTGCGGTTGCCAAAGGGCAAGAAGGCTTTGAAGAATCGATGGGTGTTCAGAGTGAAGCAGACGGATAATGCTACTCGCCCTCGATACAAAGCGAGGCTGGTAGTTAAAGGCTACGGTCAGCGGAAAGGCATGGATTATGATGAGATCTTTTCGCCTGTCGTCAAGCATTCGTCTATTCGGGTGGTGCTAGCATTAGCAGCCAGTCTCGACTTAGAGGTCGAGCAGATGGACGTGAAGACGGCATTCCTCCACGGTAATCTTGAGGAGGAGTTATACATGGAACAGCCAGAGGGATTCTGTGAGAAGGACAAGTCACAATTGGTCTACCGGTTGAGGAAGAGCTTGTATGGTCTGAAGCAGGCTCCGAGGCAGTGGTACAGGAAGTTCAAGTCGTTTATGGGGGAGCATGGTTGTGCACGGACAACGTCGGATCACTGTGTATTTGTGAGATTTTGCCGATGATGATTTCATTATTTTATTGCTCTATGTTGATGATATGCTATTAGTGGATCGGAATGCCACTAGGATAGCGGAGCTGAAGCGCCAACTGGGCGCGGCCTTCTCTATGAAGGATTTGGGCACAGCGAAGACTATTCTTGGGATGGAGATCAGCCGAGAGAGAGAGTCCAAGCTGCTACACTTGTCCCAAACGAAGTACATTTATCGGGTACTTCAGCGTTTCGGGATGGACGGGTCGAAGAAAGTGAGTTCCCCTCTTGCGGCTCACTTTAAGCTCACTGAGGAGCAGTGTCCATCTACCGAGGACGAAAAGAAAGATATGGAGCGGGTTCCATATGCCTCGGCTGTGGGAAGCTTTATGTATGCCATGGTGTGTACGAGGCCAGATATTGCTCATGCAGTTGGTACGGTTAGCAGGTATCTTTCAAATCCTGGAAGGGTACATTGGAGTATGGTCAAGTGGATTCTACGATATCTTCAGGGTACTGCTGGTTGGAGACTTTCCTTTGGTGGTGACGAGCCGAAGCTGGTTGGGTATACCGACGCTGATATGGCTGGAGATGTAGACACGAGGCGATCGACTTCAGGCTACGTGATGATGTTTGCGGGAGGAGCGGTGTCGTGGCAGTCGCGGTTGCAGAAGTGTTACCTTGTCGACGACAGAGGCAGAGTACATTGCGATGATGGAGGCTTGCAAGGGGTTACTGTGGATGAAGAAGCTGCTGCAGGAAATAGGACTGAAGCAAGAGCAGTATACTTTGCTTTGCGACAGTCAGAGTGCTATTCACCTTGTGAAGAATCAGATGTTTCATAGCCGGTCCAAACACATCGAGACTCGGTATCATTGGATAGGGGATGTGGTTGAGAAGAAGGACGCGAAGCTTGAGAAGGTTCATACAGATGACAACGGAGCTGATATGTTCACGAAGATTCTACCAAGGGGAAGGTTTGAGTACTGCAGGCAGATCATCGGGATGACGACATCCTCCCCATAGTTGTGAAGGAGGAGATTTGTTGGAGTGGGTGGGGTTCCCAACCTATGTGGAGAAGATTTTGGAGTGCGACGAGCGTCGTTCGATGTCGAAGAAGCTCGGGAAGTAGGCAACGAGTTGCTACTGCTGCTGCTGCTTACCAGAGGGAGGTTCTGGAACTGGGCCACCGAGTTCGGGCCGAACTCGGTCCCAGGCCGAGTTCTGGCCGAACTCGGTCTGGCCATTCCAGAATGTTGCTGGTAGGTTCTGTTCGCCCGACACAGAGTTCTGGCCGAACTCTGTGTCGTCGGGGCTGAGGCAGAAATCTGGGTGATTTTTCACCATTGGATCTAATCAAACGGTCCAGGTTTGTTGCAGGATTAGGGAGTTAAGTTGGGATTTCCAAACCCTAATCAATATGTAACACAATTGGAGACAACACAAGAGGAGAGAGAGGAAGGAGGCAAGAGTGCCATTTGCAACTTCGGGAGAGAAGACGGAGGATTGAAGGTCATTTTTCGAAGGAGATCGCGTTCAGGTAATCTCTACTCGTCGTTCTCGCTCTTCGTAGCCTTGTAAGCATTGTTCTTACTTCTGAGTGTTGTGGGGATCCGATTTGGATCGAAAGAAGTTTGTAGAGGGTGTAATTCTTCTATTCCATTAGTGGTGGCTTCTCAGGGTTGGACTCCGATCGTCCCGTAGTTTTTTCCCGCAAAGGTTTTCTACGTCAAAAATTCTCTGTGTCTGCGTGATTGTGTTTGGTGTTTTGGTTTGTGCATTGTTTGCTCGGTTCTCTCGCAGGTACTCTCTAGTTTGGGGAAAGGTTTCCGCGTTTCTACTCGTCCTTCGGAAAAGAAACGCATGCATGAGTCTCATGCGACCCCGCATGATCAATGACTGAGAATGTTATATGCAACGGGATACGTGGCAATCTGACCAATTACTTAACTACCCAGATTTGCTGCAACAAAATCCCAACAAACCGACAGATGATAGTCCAAGTACGGGTCTTCGTATGCTAACCAGCCACGTGGTCACAAGCCGTCTATGCGGCTCAAAATCCATCCTATTATTAATAGCAGGGTGCCACACCCCTGCAAAAGGCTGGAAATCTTCAAGAAAAAAACAATATCTTCACGAGCTAGAGACTGCATCAGATAGTCCACGGAGTAAGGCAGAGTTGATAGCACTTTCCCGAGCATCCACCGTCACCCCCCCAGAATCAAAACTAAACAATTGTACTTAGAGATTTTCTAGGCTTTCTTTCTAGGCCCTTCTTTGTACAAGCGAGTTTGTAATCAATTCCAGTGTTCTGTAATACCTGTTGTTGATTTTTATGGCAAACAACTTTCTACCTCCTCTACCTGAAGATGAAGGACTTGCCCACTCGGAGACAGACAGTATCAGCACCAGTTGTACTATTTCTTCTATTCTTCCTCGCATGTTATCTACATATATGGCGGACGGAGAAAGACCAGAAGAAGCCAGTGATCAGACCAGTAAACGGCTAGAGGGTCTTGAAACAGCATTCGCCAAGATTATCGATATGCTCACCAGTATCATGGTGGTTCAAGCTGCTGGGGCTGTTCCTCCATCTCAACAAAATGTCTCGGCCTACTCTAGTCCGGCTCACAGCAACAACCCTCCTTTACTACAAAAGGAGTATCATTCCGTTGCGCCTCCTCCAAACCTTACAAATACTGGTGGTGGTCCTTCGCCAACAACGCCTAACAACCGTTCAGTAGCTATTTTCCAACACCTGCTCAATCAACAGGATGTAATTGATTCCCTTGTCGCTCGTCTCGACACCATCTCACACAAAGATGAGCTTCAGAAGATGGGAATATCTCAACCGTATCCCCCTGAGTGGGAGAAAACTACTTGCCCTCCTAACTACAAGCTGCTGACGCTGAATTCCTTTGACGGGTTGACTTCTCCTCGTCAACACATGACGTACTTTAACATGCAGACTCTACACTTTCCCAGATACGATCCGTTCTTATCGAAGCTATTTATTAGCACCTTACAGGGGGGTAGCCTTCGAATGGTTCTGCAGTTTGCCTGACGGATCTATCAACTCATTTAAAGACTTGGAGTGGTTGTTCCTCAACAGGTTTTACGTGAGTGGCATGCATGTTAGTATGTCCACCCTCATCGAGACCAAGCAAAGGAGGACTGAGTCTGTCATCGCCTTTATCGAACGCTTCAGACGACTAGCATTAAAGATGCCATTCGGCATACCAGACTCAGAACTCATGGATACTTATCGACATAACTTCCTTTCAACAGTAAAGTTTTGTCTGTGTATACATAAGTATGATACATGGCCCGCTTTCTTTGGGACCGCTGATGCTGCTGAAAACAACATTCCTAGCTTGGAACTACTGGGGTTGAAAACACCCAAACCCGAAGACAAGGGCAAGCATTGTCAAACTATCGCTGTTCGTGGGGGTAAAGGGAAAGAAATGCTGAAGGTCGACACATCCAAAGGAGCTTCCAATTCTCAAGGCGCCTCTGACAAGCCTAAGGAGGCCTTCTCCTTTGACGAAGACGATGTCATTACCATCTTTCACACATTGACAAAGGATAATAAGTTGATATTGTCTCTACCACGATATCCTGCAGAGGCGAGCCAGCTCAATGATCCCAAGTACTGTCTCTATCATCAGTACGTGCATCATTCTACCAAGGGCTGGATCATCCTAAAAAAGAAGATACAATAGCTTATCGACAGCTAAGTGATCAACCTCGAAGCTGAAAATAAGGTCGTATCTTCTAACATGATCTCTCTTCAGTTTGGTGACTTTCCTCCCACAGAAGTCCCAGACGGCGTGGTCTCGATTCCTAAGGCAATAATAGAAGTCATCAACCTACCGCCAGGTCGCAACTCAACCTTGGTCCCGCTTACGACTGAACGTGGTGAGATCATGTGGGTCCATCCGGACCTTATACAAGAAGTGATGCAGGGGGTAGTACCTTCCAAAGCAAAAAGGGAAAAGAAGTACAAGTCATGCCATATGGTATCCTTTCCCATCTACGAGGTTCTATCTGGCTAGATGCGATCGGAGAAGACTTATCTTCGGACGTACGATCCCGCACAAGAAGAAGCGGTACCCTCTCAAGCTCCTGCTGCCACCATAAGCTAAGAAGCTGGCCCGTCTAAGCCTCCAACTACGGACAAAGCTAAGCAGAAGGAGACGCAGTTTGACAAATCTCTGAAGGCGCCAGTTCCCGAAGGCATGGATCCGCCCTATAACTTTAATATACTGGCACAGCTAGCCAATACACCTACCAGGTTGTCTCTGTTCGATCTATTACGAATCTTCAAAGAAATGCGGAAGGCTTTAAGTAAGGCATTACTACATGTCGACTCTTACCTCGCTGAAGTCAAAGCCCCGCTGAAGACCCTATCTCCTGTCTCCACTGCCACAGTACTATGAAAGTGGTGCCCAACCTCACCGTTTGCAAAAACAAAAGTTGATCTTTATTTCAACAAACTTTGTAAGAAGATTACAAGAATTCTTGGAAAGTACAACTATAGGAATCCGATCTGAATGACGATCGCTTTATCCCTTGGACGATGTGAACTTTGAAGACGGTAGCCTCTGAAGATTGCAGCAGCACATTGGCAAGAACTCCTGATCTCTGGTGATGATTTTGATATATGTGTGTGTATATGATCCCCTCTAGGAAGGACTTGAACCTCTATTTATAGAGTTCTGGAAATAACTATTTTTTAGTTATTCTGGACTGCGCAGGTTGGATTGCGCACACTTTGGATTGCGCAGGCAATAAACTGTGCAGGCAGTTACTCGATCGTGGACCATCTGTATGTGACGCGTGGCATTGTTTGATTGAAATGCGCTTGATCGTGTACAGACGGTTGTCACATGGTGAGTAATTGATGGCATGAAGGCCACGTGTACATTGTCAGTTGTCTTGATGGAGTGCGCCACCTAAATTGCGCTGGCTTTGGATTGCGCTGGGATGGACTGCGCTGGGATGGACTGCGCTGCAGAGAGTCTGACAGATTGTGCTACATGTACAGCTGTCCTCGAGCATTGTGCTGCACGATAAACGAATAGTTTCCTCATTCTCCGTGCTGTCAGTTGTCAGAAGGTCTGATTCTCTGTCAGGTAATGATGACGACGCCACGTCAGCTTGCACACTTGGATGAGTACGCAGTTCAGCCTGCGCAATCGAGTTGGTGCGCAATATGTCTTCTGCGCAGTCACTTGAAGGATACATAATTTGATTTTATGACTTCTTTGATTTTTGATGGGTGCAACTTAATTTTTAGGACCTAAAAGACCCCTTTCTAAGTTTTCGAAGTTTGAAAATAGTCAAAGCTCGAAATACTTTGAATTTTGATTTTTAAATCAAGTTGCGCATATGATGACCTGGTAATCGGAGGAATTAGAGCATGTTTATTCGGCGCAATCTGAGGAGTTTGTTTATTTTGGAAAACTATAAATAGTTCTCTATTTCTCTCCATACCATTCTTTACTTGCTTTCAAACTTTCGAAAGAGAAAATTTCCCGAGCTTTCCTGACTCTTCTTCTTCTTTCCGTCGATCTCAATGGCTCCAAAGCGCTCGCCGCCGAGAAAGGCAAGGCCCCTGCCGAGTCCTCGACTCGGGCTGTGCCATGCCCTTCTCGACATAAAGTTGCTCATCCTGCTCAGCAAGGTAGTAAACCCGATCGAAAGACCCTTTTTAGGGTTCTTTAACACTGTTAATCCTTCGAACCTGTCTCTTTTTAGAGATTTGGTCATATTGTACCGCCCTGTTTAGGGTTTCGGTTGCAAAAACCTAATAGTTTTCATTTTTATGAAGACTATTTCTTGCACAATCGGTTAGAACGTGCTGGCAAAAGTCAGCATAGTCTGCTGATTTGCGCAAGGCTGTCCAGCGCAAACTGATGCTTTGTGCAAGTTATTCAGCGCAATCTGATGACTTGCGCAAGAGGATGAGTTAGCGCAACTGGACAGTTTACGCATAGAAGCTATTGTTGCACAATCTGATGCTTGTGTAATCTAATGCTTGTGCAATCTGATACTTGCGCAATTGATGCTTGCGCAATTTGCTGACAGAATCTTTATTTTACTTGTACTGAATTCTGTTTTTTCTGTTTGATGCAGTTAACATCAGAGAGGACCCAGAGTATGAAATATTTGTAGGGTCCCTTGCTGAACCAGAATTTAAAGAAGATTGTCCCATGTACTTTTTCCATAATATGCTCTGCCATCCTCCCGCCAAGCCATCTTGGTGGCTTAGGACAATGAGACTTTGTTAAGTCTGATGAATGGGCAGCCCCTGCAGTCTGCTGACGCCATTACCCATAAGAAACCCATGTTCTTATTTGGAAAAGCCATTGACAAGAGTTCTCAGCCAAGACCCCGTGTTGATCAGAGACTCTTCCATAGAAAGGAGAAACTAGTCATGTTACCGAACATTGCTAGATGCCTCCCTCTAGCCCGTTATGCCATGCAAGCCATCCTAGGAGGATGGACTGGGATATTACTCCCCTCCAACATGCAAGGACAGGAAAGATCTGTGTAAAGAAAGTCCCAAACAACAAACACAAGTTCTATAGCTCCTCTGAGCGATATAGCACTTTACTCAGAGGATTGAAGCCAAGCTGTATCCCTCAGAGAACTTTCTTTGCTGCTGCCGGTGAGGACACCAATCTTCGCTAATGAATACACAAAGGCTGAGGGCAGATACCCGGATCAAGACATCCGGCTGACAGGTCTGGTGAACCCAGACAACAGAAGGTGGAACTACATAGCCAACTGGATATTAGCTCAGTTCAAAGACAAACTTAAAGAGATCGAGATATCATGCGGTATATGCTACCGTGTATGGATTCCACCCAAATCCTCATCTGTTTCTGGCCTTGGTAGAGAGTAATTATAGGACAGGGACATTCATGACACCCTGCTGGGGAGATTAGATTAGCCCTCCATGAGATGAAATATATATCGTGCCTACCAATGGGAGACTTCCCTTATGAGGAGTATGTTCCAACAAACGACGAGTTAGACAGACTACGTCGAGAAAATACAGAGATGGTGGCTGTTTTCGACAAACTATTGTACCATTACAACATATGCTCCCTGTACTATAAGAGCGGCTCTTCCGGCACCTGTTATTCATCAAAGTGGTTATCTTATCTTTTTCTTAATCATATCATTGAGAAAAAGACTAAGGATCATGACACATGCAACCGACTTTCTTCCAATCCCTCAGCCACAGTAAAGTAATAAGACTAATGGAAGAAAATAAGAAAATGGATATCAGAGTTAATGATGAACATCAATACCCTCCACTCAAGACTGGAGATTTTGTCGAAAGTTTTATAAGAATGGGCTACAGGCCCATGTCAAGAGAAGCCCAGCTGGCGGATTCCTGACATACTGGCTCCGTCGATTCGTTGTACCAGGAGCAAGTGCCGTGGACCGCTTCTACCGTGGCGTACTTTTTCTGCTGTCGGTTAGTCTTCGGCTACCGGATGGATTTGCTGACAGCGATGACCTGCAGTGTGAATACAGGTCTTCGTCTTTATGTTGACTCCATGATCAAATGGAAGGGTGAGAAGGGGAACTTCCCTCGAATGGAGTTGCCTTACACCTACTTATTCGGGTGGTTGCTTCTGCACATCCGTCCTTGATGAACCCCGACATGGGAGCAGTCGGTGGAAGTTATCTGCGAAGATTCTCCCGGAGCAAGTGGGTGTACACTAGTCTGAAGGACTGCAGATGTGCCCTGAACCTTGGGAAGGGATGGAATTTTTACTGCGTCGCCCCTCCACTGGTTATGAACATATGACAGCAAATTTGGTTGACCTTGGGAGGCAGCCGTGGGTCGAGCAGCTTTTGACTGGCTGAAGACGATCAGGCCCACTTGGTATATAGATTTGAAAGGAGTGTTATCTAGAACCATATCTACCAAGTCGCTTCGCTCGTCAATTTGGTTACGACCAGTTCCATGTAGGCAACGCTATAACTTGCATACAAGGAAAGGGGTATCTAATTGATGGTGCCAGAGCATGGGCCTACTACAATGCTCGAGACACAAGGACCGTGTTCTCGATGCCAACCAAGAATGATCATGGCCCTAGAATGTTATATATATTCACTGTTTTATACAGCTGCAAATACATTCGTCGAGAATTTCAATCTGGTAGATAGCTTCGCGACGGCGACGCGTTTGAAGAAAGGAGCATCTGCTATTAGCTCCAGCAAATGATGAGCAACATGAACCAGTGGATGATCCCTTGGAAGCCTCTAGGGAAGCTAACTTCCCTGAGGAAGTTAATGAATACTGAGGATTTCTTTGAAAGTTGTTAAGTCTCCGGCAGGGAAAGGAAGAGAAGAATTAATGAGCCTTCCTCTCCGGTTGCCAAGAAGAAACTCCTCTTGGACCCATCAGAGAAAGTCACTACCAGGTCACAGTCTGGCAACTGGCCGAGTCGACCCGAGAAAGAAGCGACCACACCGACTTCTCTTCCACAGTGGGTTGATGTGTGGTAGATGTAGAGAGTCCCGAAAGACCTCTTCATCGAAAGAAACTGGCTTTTAGGAAAAGAAAGAAGGTGATCCTATCCTCGGTGGTGGCCAGTGCTACTGCTGGAATTACTATGTTATCTCTACTCCTGTCTCTGAGCATAGGCATGAGACTCCTAGTCCAGAACGGAGGGACGAGACTGATCAGAGAGAGGAGACTGCAGAGCCTAGGGAGGATATTGTAGAGGAGGAGCATAAAGCTCTGCGATCTCCTTCACCAACGGTAGAAACAACTCAACTTCCTGTTACATCAGGAACAATCACGAAGAGGAGGATCGTTTAATGATTGAAGCATTAAATGATTGCGGCTTCGGTCTATAAGATGATATTGATCATACCGCTGCAACTGCCAGCGAAGAAGTACCTGAGGACAGCATGAGCACTGAAGATACATCAATAGAGGCTATTGATGATACTTTGAATCAAGAAGAGGATATTGATGTCCATAAATTCCTGAAGTTGTTGAAGACACACTAGCTCCTGAAAAGGATATTGAGGTGGATATGTCTCCTGAAAAGAATATGGGTAAGGAAGTAGCGCCGGAGGAAGCTACTACCACTAATCCCAAAGGTATTAAATGAAATTATTAATTTTTTCATAGATTAACAACTGACATCTTATTTTTGATCCATGTAGAAATCGAATCATCTCCGGTTCCTCCTTGCACTGATATAGTACCGATAACAGTAATAGCCAGTGGCAGCCGACATCTGTCGGGCGGTTCTGAGGCCGGAAGTAGCCAGGCAGTAATGTCTGAGGCTACCTCTGCTAGACTGGAATTGTACCCACAGACGAAAGGCTTGTTGCTAGAGCAAGTCATGGTAAGATTGCCTTTGATCTTTTGATCTTTTTAATTAATTGTTAATGTCAACAACAATCAATGATAGGTTCATTTGTCCTTGCAGAAGAACAACCGGAAGGAGAAACCAGTTCTACTTTAGCTCCCTTGTTTAAAGAACCCTCTATTCAAGTGCAAGAACGTCCATCTGCACAGGCACATGCTGCTTCATCAACGGGAGTAGCTGCTACCCCTGGTGCTTTGGCAACTAACCAATTTATCATTAGTTCTTTCAGCAACCTGTTCTTTAATGCATTGGGACCCCTAGTAGATAGGGTACTAGAGAAAGAAGTTGTTGATTTACTACTGTTAGAACCCAACCTCTCATTTGATAAATGCCATCCGAGGTCAAGAGATGAAGCTCAAGCTTTTCTTGAGCACGTACTAGATGAGCTAGAAGCATCGGTTAAGATCTACAAAGATCTTAATCGAGGGGAAGTGGAATCCTTAGTGCAAGCTGAATTTGAAAGGATGTCTCAAGAAGTTGCCATTGAGAAGGCTAATTTCAGACTTTCATAGACACTTATACTGCCAAGGCTTCAGAATATGATTCTCAAATGGAGATAGCCACCTCTGCTGCTGGAGAGAAGGATGAGAAAGTTACTGAGTTGAAAGCGAAATCTTCGTCTTCAAGAGGAGATTGTCCGTCTCCAAGAAGTGTTGAAACTGGTTCAGCATACTCTAGAAGATGAAGTCACAGCATCAAGCTGCCACTCAGCAACTGGACATTCTGACTCAGGAACGAAATGAATATATCACGACTCATCAGGCTGAAATCTCCCGCCGCTTAGTGACCTTACCGACTTTTAATGAAAAGTCTAGAATGGAGGAAGCCAGGGGCGCTGATGGACTCCCGTGAGGAGCGATTGAAATCTTTAAAGCAGTAGATGGTTAACTTGATGACACCACCGAAATAGAAAGATTTTCTGTATCTTCTTGTTTGTAATATGTATCTTTGTAATGTCTTTCATCTTTGATCAATAAAAAGGCATTTTTTGTGGCTCTATTATTTGTCTCATATCTTATTAAATATAATAAATCGATAGAAAATATATTCAGAGGTGCAAGACATGATATATTTCTTGATTCTGGAAAATAATCATATTCAATAATATCTGCTCAGAGGTAATATGGACGTGGCAAATATAATTTATCGAATATCATTATTCAATAGACAACTTAATCAAAGATGACAAGTTGCTGATATGAACGAAATAGATGATGTGAACGAAAATAATGAACGAAATGAATCGTCGGGATAAATGTGACGAACGGGTGAACCGTCAAATGAATTAAATGAACGGATGAACCGTCAAATGAATGTAATAAACGGGCGAGCCGTCAGATGAATGGAATGAACGGACGAGCCGTCAGATGAATGGAATGAACGGGTAAACCGTCGGATGGATGGAATGAACGGGTGAACGTCGGAATGAATGGATGAACGGGTAAACCGTCGGATGAATGTGAGGAACGGATGAATGTGATGAACAAGACAAACGTCGGATGAGATGTGATGAACGGACAAACCGTCGGATGAAGATGACGGAGATAAACCGTCGAGATGTGAGGAACGGACAAACCGTCAGACGAGATGTGATGAAACGACAA
>JANAVB010044019.1:1101239-1301365 GCA_029216955.1 Iris pallida | reverse complement strand
CGTTTTGATTATGATGAATCTGGGCCATTAGGTGTAGATTATACCAAATCCCATGAGCAATTATGCTGATTGGAATAAATCTTTCTTATACTGATCTTCTGATATCTGCGAATAAATTAGATCTATTCTTCTGCCACGTGTCCCAGATTATTAGGATTTGACCCAATCTTTAATGGCAGCAAATCTGAGGAATTAATCGGCTTAGGACACGTGTCCTAGGAGCTGCTGGGGGGATCTGGACCGCATGACTAGTGAGCCGCATATGAATGTGAGCCGCATATGAATGTGAGCCGCATATGGTTAAGCCCACGTGTCAGGGCTACATGGGCAGTGGCCCTCACTTGAGTCCTCTAACCACAGAGGAGCAATCCTTGTGGGCCGCATAGGTATATATCCGCCTGGGCCGCATGGACATGATCCTCTTGAACCGCATGAGAAGTCCTCGCTCGAGCCGTATGAGGCTTTCATGGCCTGAGCCGCATAGGATGGATTCACTCTGAGCCGCATGGGAAGTCCTTTGTTCGAGCCGCATGAGACTTCTATGGTCTGAGCCGCATAGGATTTATTCTGAGCCGCATGAGAAGCGAGCCGCATACGAACGCCCACGTGGCATTTTTATGGCTCTCAGGGGATTTGTGTCAGAGATTTCTTTCCTCTTCCCTAGAGATTTATCATTATGACAGAGTCATAATTACCTGCCTTTGTGTCAGGGCTGTCAACTTTTCAGAGGGGTCAGCCGTCATAACAATTAATGCAGCATGGGTCGGAGGGGAGCACTATCAGGCCACGTGTCCTCTGAGCCGCATGGAATGCCTTGGGCCGTATAGCTCCTTATGTCGCATGATTCCCTGAGCCGCATGAGTTCTCTGAGCCGCATGGGGTTTTCTGGTCGCATAGGTCATTTTTCATGCTTCTACAAGACCCCCTTCAAAGTTTTTAATTTGTAAAATTCAAATACTTTGAATAAGAAGCATGGCCGTATATTCTTATGGCCGCATATAAAGTCCTGGTCGCATGGATATCTTGGCCGCATAGAAAGTTCTGCCGCAAGGGTGTTTCAGCTGCATGGATGGCTCAGCCGCATAGAAATTTTTGCCTCATGACTATCTGAGTCGCATAGTTGCTTTCAGCCGCATGGCCATTTGAACCGCATAGGCTCTTTGCCACGTCATTATGCCATGCGTTAGATCTTTTTGGGACATATTCCAAGAGCTCAGTCTTTAAATGGCTGGTTTGGCTCGATAGCCGAAGTATCGATCGCGTTTATACGAGGCGTCGGTCCACAGTTCTCTGTCTATAAATAGAAGGGCATTTGGACGGTCTTCTCTCTTAGATTATTCTTGACTCAGATTCTTGTCGTATTTTCTTCCTCTGATCATCAGACAGCAATAGCACCCAGGGCTTCTAAGGCTGTGAAGAAGGCTGCGGCGAGGAGTAAGAAGTCGGCTTTGCCCTCGACTATCGCGCCCCCCGTTCGTCTTGACGTTCATATTGCCATCGAAGGTAAGGATTAGGTAGTCGATTTGAAACCCTAACAGAGCCTGCTTGCATGCTTCATGTACACGACTTTGATGTGAACTTCTCAAACTACATGGTCCGCATACACATCTCATGACTGAGCCGCATGAGGATATACCCCATGTCCGAGCCGCATGAGACTTGTCTAAAACGAGCCGCATGAACATTTCTGACTGTTTTCATTTTCTTTGTCTTTGGTTCTCGCAGTATCTCCACCGAATGTTGAGACTGCAGCGTCAGAGGAGCCACAGCCTCTTGTCATCAGCCAGGGATCCCCCTCTGTTAAGGAGGAAGTGAAGAAAGAAGAACCTGCGCCTGAAGGGAACGGCAGCCCTCCGAATATCGAGACTGTTGAGGGTGGCAGCGCTGGGAACCCTGTTTCTTCTATTCCGGACGAGGACGCTCTTCACTTGCATCCTTCATATGTGAGATGGTTGAGGGAATGGTATATGCGCTCATGTAATTAGTATGTAGGGGCTTCTCGTGGATGTCTATCTGTAGTCTTTTATTTTGTTTCGTCTTTCTTTTTGCCTTCATGAAGAACTCTTTTGACATGCTTGCAATCGTGTGGATGTAACCAATTTCTGAATGGAATATATATTTGCTTCGCTCTTTTGCTTTGTAATAATCCTCTTATTAGGATATTTTGCGTGGACCCATTGTCCCTAACGTACCCTGGTTTTGGATACGGACAACAAGTTTAAAAGAAAGGAACCAATCATACTGACTCCGAGGTACTGCGGACATGGTAAGCATGAGGGTTTTTTTTTTGACGTGGGGGGTACATAGAACTCAGAGGTAATGAGGACATGGCAATTCTATGTAGAGGGGTGATTTGTTTTTGGCGGAAGTGGAACGACTCAGAGTAATAAGGACATGGCCGTCTTGGAAGTTTGTGGACCCGTTACCTTTGTTATGCACTGGGAGTGCAGGTATTAGATCATGAGGGAGGATCTCTTGTAGGAAGAAAGTTCAGCGGTATAATTATACATGACTTTCTTTCAAAAGAGTGACCGGGATGTAAGTTCAGGGGTACCGATGGGTACATAACTCGACAATCCATAAATGTTGGAATCAAAGTGTAAGTTCAGAGGTACCAGCAGGTACATGACTTGGAAATTTAGGATATCTTTGTGGAAGAAGGGCATGAGTTCAGCGGTACACGCGGGTACATGACTCAAAAATCTGGAATATTGTGGTGCGAGCTCAGCGGTACCAGCGGTACGTGACTCGGAAATCTGGAGAATGGTGAGTGTACGTTCAGTGGTATCAGCGGATACATGACTCAATAATCTGGAAATTCATAGAGTGAGTTCAGTGGTACCAGCGGGTACGTGACTCGAAGATCTGGAGAATATTGTTTAAACATAGTATTTCTTCAGGAACTTGCCGTTGACGGGCAACATGAGCAAGTCTCCGTTCTGCTTGGCGAGGCGGTAAGCACCGTTGGAGAATACGGCCTCGATGATAAATGGACCTTCCCACTTTGGCTGGAACTTGCCGGCGGTCTTGTGAGTCATGACCATCGGCCTCCGGACTGCCAGAACAAGATCACCCACTTGGAATGTTCTGATTTTGACCTTCTTGTTGAAGGCTCCTGAGATGCGTGCTTGGTATAGCTCGATCCTTTGCTGAGCTAGGAGGCGCTTTTCATCTAAGGCTTCTAATTCTTGCAGTCGACGTCGATAGTTATCATCCGTTGTCAATTGATAAGTGAGGGTGACGCGGAGTGAGGGTATTTGAGTCTCTAATGGGAGAACTGCCTCACTCCCACACTAGGGAGAATGGCGTATTCCCGGTGGCTGTTCGAATTGTGGTGCGATAAGCCCATAAGCATTCGCCGAGCTTCTCGTTTCAGTCGCGCTTGTTGGAGGAGACGAACTTCTTGAGGAGTTTGATGACTGTTTTATTGAACGCCTCTGCTAACCCGTTTGCTGCCGGGTTGTACGACGTCAAAGCGATATTCTGGATACGGTATTTATCGCAAAATCGATAGAATACGTGGCTTGCAAACTGCGGACCATTATCATGGATGATCCTTCGGGGCAGTCCAAAGCGGTAGATGACGTGATGCTTTAGGAAGCTGATCACGTTCGAAGTCTTGACTTCGGCGAGTGGGACAGCTTCCATCCACTTGGAGAAGTAATCAGTGATCGCAAGTATGAAGCGATGTCCTCGGGAGGAAGGTGGGGTGATTGGACCAATAATATCCATTCCCCATGCTTCGAATGGCCAGGACGCCACTGTCGGATGTAGAAATTCGGATGGTTGGTGAATGAAGTCCGCGTGGACTTGGCAAGCTTTGCACTTTCTAGCATATTCGATCGCATCTGCCACCATCGTGGGCCAATAGTAGCCCATTCGGCGAAGACGATCTTGTAGTTTTGGGCCAGGCTGGTGGGCCCCGCAGACACCGTCATGAGCTTCTCGTACTGCTTCTTTGGCTTCTGCGTTTGACAGACACCGAAGTAATAATCCGTCGTAGGAGCGGCGATACAGCATCTTCGTCTCTGTATCGTAGAAGAATCTGAGAGAACGCCTTCTGATGGAAGTGGCTTCCTTTGGGTTCTCGGGCAGGATGTCGTAGACGACGAAGTCGATGAATGGTTGTCTCCAATCTGGGGAGTCATCGATCGTCTGTGCGAATAACATGCCACGAATTGCATATTATTTTTGGGACAAACCAGTTCATGGCCTATCACTTCCACTGATTGGCGATCATAATTTGGAACTGCTAGGGAAGCGGCAAGACCAGCTAGGGCATCGGCTTCAATATTTCGGAGCCTGGGGACGTGCTCGATGAAGAACCCCTCAAATGACGAGATGATATCGATCGCTATTTGGTGATAAGGGATCATGTCTTCGTGGCGGACTTCGTACGAACCCCGGATCTGATTGACGATTAGTTGGGAATCGCCGTATGCTTCAAGGTATTCTACCCCCAGCTCTCTTGCAAGTTGGAGGCCAATGACCAGAGCGTTGTACTCGGCCACATTGTTAGAGCAGGGCTCGGTGAGGGAATAAGCGCGGTTAATCACCAATTCGGAAGGGAAGATCAGCACTACCCCCGACTCCGACGACTATATTGCCTTTAGGTCCGGTCCTTGAAGCACCGTCAAAGAACATTCGCCATATAGCCTCGTGAGAGGTTGCATGCGAGTCGGCGACCTCGTCTGGGATCTCTTCATATACTCTGGAGGACTCTGAGCCTGGGTGGGCTGCTAAAAAGTCTGTCAGGGCTTGACCTTTGACTGCCTTTTGGGGGACAAAGATCATATGGTAAGGGGACAGCAATATTGCCCATGTGGCAAGTCGAGAGCTGAGTGCCCCTTGTTTAGTCATGAGGACCCTGAGAGGGTTGACTCGCGAGATCACATGTATCGTTTGTCCGGTGACATAATGTCACATTTTCTGAATGGCGAACACCAGGGCGAGGCATTCCTTCTCCACAGCGGTGTATCGGTGCTCTGGCCCAATCATCATTCGGCTGAGGTAATATATGGCCTGCTCGTGGCCTGCATCGTTGTTCTGTGCCAGCAAAGCCCCGAGGGAGTGTTCCATTGCTCGTACATAGAGCAGGAATGGTTTTTCAGGAACCGGGGCCACCAAAACTGGAGGATTTAACAAATATTCTTTGATGTTGTCGAAAGCCTGCTGGCATTTCTCGTCCCATACGAATGAGACTCCTTTCTTCATGAGGTGCGTGAATGGTCGGCATCGCCCGGAGAGGTTGGAAATAAATCTTCTGATATAAGCTAGCCTCCCTTGAAGGCCTCTGAGTTCGCGGAGATTTCTCGGGGGACCCATCTCCATGATTGCTTTTGTCTTCTCAGGGTCTACATGGATACCCTTTGCAGTGATGATGAAGCCTAAGAACTTCCCACTGGATACGCCCAGAAAGGACTTCGTAGGGTTCATTTTCAAATTGTGCGCTCGCATTAGGTCGAATACCGTCCTTAGATCCTGCAGATGGTCTTCTTTGCAGCGGCTCTTAACGGCTATATCGTCAACGTAGCACTCCACTGTCTTACGTAAGTGGTCTCTGAAGATGATGCTTATGGCTCTTTGATATGTGGCGCCGGCATTCTTCAAACCGAAAGGCATGACTGTGTAGCAGTACGTGCCAATTGGTGTTCGGAATGAAGTATGCTTTTCGTCATCAGGAGACATTTTGATTTGTTTGTACCCCGAGAAGCCATCCATGAATGACATACGTTCGAAGCCGCAGGTATTGTCGATCATGATGTCTGTGATAGGAAGGGGGAATTCATCTTTGGGGCATGCCTCGTTCAGGTTGCGGAAGTCGATACAGATTCGAATCTTCCCATTCTTCTTGAGAACGGGTACTATATTGGCGACCCAATCGGGATGTTGCTCCTCACGGATGAAGCCGCTGGCTATCAGTTTATTGATTTTGGCTTCGATCGCGTCCATGATGCCTGGACGGAAGCGTCGCTGTTGTTGCTTGACCGGCTTCGCATCTGGTCGAATATTGAGTTTATGAAGAGCGATGTCAGGATTTAACCCTGGCATGTCTTCATAGCTCCAGGCGAACACATTAATGTACTCTCTGACAAGTTCTAACAGTGACTCCCGTTCTTCGTCAGTTAGGCTTTTACTAATGAAAATCGGTTTTGGGGAAGATTCGCTGCCGAGATCCACTTGTATAACCTCATCTTCAGTAGGAGGTTCTCTCAGTTCGAACCGCTTTTCCCATTGTGCGTCTAATTGCTGGGCCCATAGCTCTAGCTCGAGGATTTCGGGGATGTCTTCGTCTTCCTCGTAAGCGTCGGCGAATGCCATGTTGACTGACATGACTTGTCTGAACACATCTCTGATGCTGGTATCTGAGTCGGAAGTTGGTGATCCGATTGAATGTGACTGCCAGTCGCATTCTTCATTTGAACTTTCAGGGGTCGTAGTAGGCGTTACATACCCTAACCCACGTCGAGTTTTATTAGTAGTTCCGTGGTTTGCCCGCCGGTACTGGCGGCTTCGAAGGTAATCGTCGCCCAGTGCCGTAGTTCAATCCTGGCATCGTCTCTAGATCATACCCCTGTTTCTGCATGAGATATTTCGATTGAGGGCTATAGAGATACAGAGGCAGTCTCTCAGCATCTGACCCGAGGTCGACTTCTTCTATGGTGAGGGGATGCGGGTTGTTCGTCCGACCGAAGATGATCGGATGATCTCCTCCTTCGAATATTCGGTAAGCGTCTTCTACTGGAGTAAGCTGGATCGCGGTGTACACATTTGTCACCTGTGTGTGTAGGTGAGCGCCTATACCGTGTTCCATAGCATACATTGTACATAGCTTATTGAGCTCGGTATAGTTCAAAGATAACCCTTTATTGATGAAGTAAGGTATCTTTTCTAGGGGGATTACATCATCAGCGGAGGGGACATTAGTGTGGGTAGCCATATACTTGGCTAGCTCCGGTTCCTCTTCAGCTACCCCCTGCGTAAATGAAGACTGAGAGGACGACCTAGGAAGCTTGATTGTCAGTGGTTCGGTTGATGGAGCAGAGCGTGGAGTTGTTGGCAGACTAACGGCCCCTAGTTTGGCATTTGATGTGGGGCGAGGAGTGGCTGGTTCGCTAGAAGTGTCAGTCCTTGCATCGGGGTGACGACCCTTCCTGGGAAGGCGTATCGTCATGGGCCTGTCCGAGGGGTTGAGCTTTCCTGCTTGTGGTTGGCTGACTCTTGGTAGCCTGATTGTCAGTGGCTCAGTTGTGGGTCTCGGTACTTGGCCGGACCTTGGCAGCCGGATTATCATTTGCTCTTCCTGCACTGAGAGGCTGATTGCGTCCTTCCGCAGAGTGGCGGTAAGGGGTACAGACTTGCCCGATTTGCGAGCTTGGAGGTGGATCGTCAGGGGTCCTTCTGATCCCGTGGCTGTCTCGGTATGAGTTTGTGCGTCTCCTTCATCAAGGTGCCTCTTCGACCTTTCGTATAGGCAGGAGTCTGAGTAGTAGGATTCGACCCCTTTGAAGGGATCGATATCAGCAAATTCTGTCTTCACGAAGCCGTGTTTGTCGACATATTTGAAGCACTGGTGTAGCGTGGAAGGCACGATCATATAATCATGAATCCATGGACGCCCTAAGAGGATGTTGTAAGAAGTGTCTGCATCTATGACGTAGCAGGTGACTTCGGATTGGAGGTCGCTAATTTGACACTTCAGACGAATCTTTCCAATAGGGTAGCTCCTGCCCAAATTGAAACCGCTGATGGCGGTGTTTGTGGGCGTCAGGCGATGCATTGGGATGCGAAGATGATGTAGCAAGCCCTTCGGGATGATGCTTATGGAAGAGCCAGGATCTATGTGCATCCGATCCACCTTCACGTCCCCGATGTATCCCGTGTAGTATAGTGGGCGATCATGTAGGTTGGTTTTGATGAGCATATCCTGCGGAGTGAAGACGATATTAGGCATTGCTCCCGTGCAGGCACTGTCTTGGAGATCCACGGGTGAGTCCTCCCCGGTGAGGTTGGATTGAGCCAGATAAGCATCAGCATTTTGGAGTGCTTCGCTCAATGCAATACGAACATCCTTGGAGAGCCTTAGGAGCTCGTATAGTGACAATTTGGCCAGAGTATTAGCTAATTGTGCTAAGATATCAAAGTTATAGGGCCTCTCTAGCCCTTGGGCTGCGTCCTTTCGGAGAGATTTATCGAAGCGAGTCTCCTTCGGCCTAGGCTTGTCGGTCGTCGAAGGCTGAGCCGGTCCCGGAGCATCAGTTGTAGTAGGTTGATGATTTTCAGCTGGGCTGTCAACAACAGGTTGGGATTGCGCTCCGGACCTCGTGACGACGACTGTAGCTTCCTCGTTGTCTGCTGAGATTGTTTGGCAGGTCCTGATTTTTCTACACTTCTTTCTGTTGGTGGGAGATGGTGTGGGCCGAGTTACTTCTGATACCAAGTCTGGATGGACCCACATGACCTCTTCTCGTGAGGTGGTGAGAGGTACTAGACCAGCAGCCTGTTCCCGGGGAGGTGGAAGATTGGTAATCTCTATTGTCGCCAGAGGGACGGGGATTACCCCGTCTTGAGTTTCCGTCGGAGGGAAGCTGCCGAATTGTACGGACACTATATTGGCTGCTACGGTTACCTCTTCGAAGTCGATGGCCAGAGCGTTCGAATCGATGAGGCTTTGGATGTACCATTTTAGTTGGTAGCAGTCGTGTATAGCATGGTGTACATAACGGTGGTAATGGCAGAATTTTGGATTCTCCAAATCAGCCGACCGAAGCTCCCGCCTCGGTGGAGGAAGCTGAATTCTACCTCCTTGTGAGCATGTCCAAGATAGGCTTGACGTGGCCGTCTTCGAAAGAGTAAGTGATCTGAGGCCATTGTATGTCTGCTGGTTGTGGCTCGGGCTTCTGGGCCGTGTCGGCCACCATAGCCTGCTTTTCCTTGATGTCCCAATTGTTGGCGGGGTTACCTCCATTATCGTTGTTGGGACGCTTGCCCTTCTTTTCTCCTTCTGAGATATCCAATCCCAGTTGGCGAGCCTTCTTCAATCGTTCTTCGTTCGGCGCTTGTGGCGCTGATGATGAACGCCTTCCAATCTTTGAATTGACTTTCGCCCATCCAGAGACTGATCGTTGGAAGCAGTCTTTTTTGGCAAATTTCAATCAAAAAGGAATCTAGATTTCCGGAAGGCAGCTTCATGGCGGTCTGGCGGAACCGCTCGATGTAGTTTCTTGTCAACTCCTTCTTCCATTGGACGACGTCCACGAGAGTGGACATAGTGACGTCCTGTGCTACTTCGTAGAATCGTTCCAAGAACAGGCGCTTGAAGCCGACGAAGGAGTGGATGCAGTTGTCCGGTAGATTGCGGTACCAATCGAAGGCGACTCCTTCCAATGCCCCGATGAATAACCGTGTGAGGATCGCATCATCATGAGGCAGATGGTCGGTGGTGACCTCAAAGTAAGTGATGTACCGACTTGCTGAGGTTTTGCCATCATACGGGTTGATATTGAACGGCTTATATCTTGGTGGGAATGGAACATCCCTCCATTCAGCAGGGTATGGTTGCCGTATTCTGAGATCTTGAGCGTTCTCTCGGGCATGGAACATGGCTCGGAGCTCCTGGACCTCTCTCCTTACTTCTCGGGTCTCATCTGTCGCGGTAGGGGCTGTTATTTTGGGAGGATTATTGCCCGGGTTTGGTGCCGCTGAGTTGGAATCCATATTGACCGCAGGGCCCGTACTTGTTTGACCAGGCGTTCCTCCTTGTAGAGTTGGCAGAGCCGCTTTAATCTCGTCTACAGACTTGACCAAAGCAAGTAATATGGCTTCGAGATTGTCGATGCGCTGGCGATCATTGGAACCACCTTGGTTGCTGTCCGTCATGAAAACCGTCCTTACATGAGTAGGGATGGAAGGAACGGTGGAGGATGTGCCCTCCGAGTCGTACCCGTGTACCGAGAAGTCATCGGAATAGGTGGGAATATCTCTTCAGGCTCGGACTCGGAGGGAACGGTATCCCCAGCTTCAGAGCTTGCGTCGTCTTGAGAGTTACGGATGTCCTCGGGGACATCAGCGTCTGTTGCACCTGATGGAAGAGTTGTTTGTCCGGGCTTGGCTCCTTGAAACATCGGATTGTTGCGGATGTTCGGAGGAGTGCTACCCCCAG
Organism: Iris pallida; assembly: GCA_029216955.1. Taxonomy (NCBI): domain Eukaryota; kingdom Viridiplantae; phylum Streptophyta; class Magnoliopsida; order Asparagales; family Iridaceae; genus Iris; species Iris pallida. The sequence goes on along the minus strand of JANAVB010044019.1, from coordinate 1,291,203 downwards.
TTCCCTCAACCCCCAGCAATGTGGATGATGAATTTCCCATCGCGATAGATTTCGTCTTTGAACGGGTGTGTTGGAATACACCGGTAGAGGACAACCGTTTAGAAGACAGTTTCTTAGCTGTAGTGGTTGATATCTTGGGACTCGAGATGCTTGTCTTTTTCCCCCTCCTTTCGGTGGGGACCTTCTGAGCGGAATTGCAGGAGACTACCGGAGGTGCCTCATCTTCTGAGCCCGAATGCTGTAGTCTTTGGAAGACGGATGGCCGATCTTCCGTCATTGCTGCGTTGTTGCAACAGCAGTTGACGATGATTTGGGTGCAACGATGTCCAAGCGAGGACTCTTTGTATGCCGACACTCCTCCTCTTTCCTTGCATTTGTGGACGATCACCTCCCGTAAGTCAGAAGAACCACTCTGTCTGTTTGCCGTCGGAGGCTAGACTCGAGCGGTTGTATACAACTTCCCATCCGAGGCCCGTGTGATAGTCAACGGGACGCCCCGATAGACAGAGGTTGGGACAGTTGGCTGGGCCTGATGAGTCCGCGCTGTCCTAAACTTCCTCCTTTTAGCACTTGTGGGTGCGTAATAGGAGGAGTCCAAGTTGAATGCCACAGAGTCTGGCTTATCATCCAGAGAATCATCAGGGTCAGGACCGCATGAGAGACGGTCGAAGACTGATCGAGAGAAGCGTGAGACGGACGCTATGTGGCTAGAGTTGGGTACCGTACAGGCTGTCTGCATGCGATTGTCTTCTGCCGTTGGACGAATTGTTTTCGTGCGGCTAGGAGTCACGACCATACAGGCTGGCCGCATGCGGTTGGCAATTGTGGCCGTATGGGTTTTCTGCAAGCGATTGACTCCTACAGCCGCATGAGTTTCATTCGTGTGGTTGGCAACTGTAGCCGCATAAGCTATGCGACTGACAGATATGGCCGTATGAGTTTTCTTCATGCGGCTGGAGGATGTAGCCGCATGAGCTTTCTCCCTGCGGCTGAAGGATGTAGCCGCATGAGCTTTCTCCCTGCGGCTGATAACCTTATGCGGCTCGGATCTCATAGAGTTCCTCTTTGCCCCTGCAAGTCCAGCATCATAGTGTTTTTTCTGCCGGACTTGGGGACAGCAGAGTTGTCTATGATCTGAAGTGGGGCCGTAGGGGAATCTTGCTCGCCGTCCTGAACAACAGAGGGTGTCTCTGCAAGAGCTTCAGCAGGAATGAAGGATCGGGGTCTCCACTTCGTACGGGCCTTCTTTGTGCGGGCTCGCTTCTGGACCGGGCCAGTGTTCTTGTCGGAGAGCATTTCTTCGAACGCCTGTTGGTCGAACCGGGCGACCATCTTTTGTTGCGTGGAGCCAAGCTTGGCTGCATCCGATTGCGTCACCAACCCCTCAGCCGTGGAGAAGTTAGTCCCCAGCAGAGTCGCCATCGTGTTTGCCATGAAATATAAAAGAACAGAACAATTATCGGAGGACCGAACTTTTACTTCACGTTACAAACTCGCTTGTACAAAGAAAGCCTAGGGACGAAAACCTAGGTACAGCAGTCTAAGTACAATTGTTTATTTTAGATTCTGGGGGTGACTATAGAGGCTCGGGAAGGCGACGGCAGCCCTGCCTTACTCCTTGGACGATCGGTATGCAGCCTTGGCTCCTTGTGAAAAGATGGTTGGCGTTGACGAAGAAATGCTCTTCTTCCTCCTCTGTTGCTCTTCTGGCTTCTCTCTCTCTCTGTGTTTTATTTTCTCTGACTATTGGGGAGTCTCTCTGTATATACGTATTTTTCTCTCTGAAATTGTATATCTTACAAGGGAATGGCACCTTGCTATTCATAATAGTGGGATGTGATCATTAGGGTTGCCAATGATTAGCTTTTAGAGATGGCGACGGCTTGGGGATTGGTCCATCTTGGCCATTCGTTTTGATTATGATGAATCTGGGCCATTAGGTGTAGATTACACCAAATCCCATGAGCAATTAATGCTGATTGGAATAAATCTTCCTTATACTGATCTTCTGATATCTGCGAATAAATTAGATCTATTCTTCTGCCACGTGGTCCAAATTATTGGGATTTGACCCAATCTTTAATGGCAGCAAATCTGAGGAATTAATCGGCTTAGGACACGTGTCCTAGGAGCTGCTGGGGGGATCTGGACCGCATGACTAGTGAGCCGCATATGAATGTGAGCCGCATGAATGTGAGCCGCATATGGTTAAGCCCACGTGTCAGGGCTGCATGGGCAGTAGCCCTCACTTGAGTCCTCTAACCACAGAGGAGTAATCCTTGTGGGCCGCATAGGTATATATCCGCCTGGGCCGCATGGACATGATCCTCTTGAACCGCATGAGAAGTCCTCGCTCGAGCCGCATGAGGCTTTCATGGCCTGAGCCACATAGGATGGATTCACTCTGAGCCACATGGGAAGTCCTTTGCTCGAGCCGCATGAGACTTCTATGGTCTGAGCCGCATAGGATTTATTCTGAGCCGCATGAGAAGCGAGCCGCATACGAACGCCCACGTGGCAAGGCCACGTGGCATTTTTATGGCTCTCAGGGGATTTGTGTCATAGATTTCTTTCCTCTTCCCTAGAGATTCATCATTATGACAGAGTCATAATTACCTGCCTTTGTGTCAGGGCTGTCAACTTTTCAGAGGGGTCAGCCGTCATAGCAATTAATGCAGCATGGGTCGGAGGGGAGCACTATCAGGCCACGTGTCCTCTGAGCCGCATGGAATGCCTTGGGCCGCATAGCTCCTTATGCCGCATGATTCCCTGAGCCGCATGAGTTCTCTGAGCCGCATGGGGTTTTCTGGTCGCATAGGTCATTTTCCATGCTTCTACAACGATTGCTTTTGGAAGAGAGAGAGACTTTTTACTTTCTTTTCTCTTCAACTTTTCTTGCCCTAAGTCGCCGTCTTCTCTTCCTTCTCCGATCATCAATGGCTCTCAAAGCTTCCTCTAGTGCTGCGGCGAAGGACAAAGGAGCGGCCTCCTCGTCGGCTGCGGCAGTCGAAGTTCATCCTGACGTTCTTTCCACTATCGATGGTAAGATTTGTGGAGAAGACTGCATGCTTTAAACCCTAACAAAATGGCTATGCTGCATATTTTATGCACAAGCCTTTCTCCTTGGCATTTAATGCACTCTTTGTCTTCATTGAACTGTCTAAGTTCAGTGCGATGAAACCGTATATGCTGTACTGTATGGGCCGCATGAACTTCTCATGTCCGAGCCGCATGGGGTATGCCCCATATCCGAGCCGTATGAGAATCGCTTCATGACCAAGCCGCATAAGCACCTTTAAAATTGGGCCGCATAATAACCCACCAAAACAGAATCGCATGAGCTCATAATAAACTGGGCCGTATGAAGCTCCACCAAATCATAGCCGCATAAGCTTATTTGAACTGGGCCACATGAGACCCCTATAAAACTAGACCGCATGAAATCCCACTGAACAGAACCGCATGAGCTCCTGATGAACTGGGCCGCATGAAGTCCCTTGAACATAACCGCATATGAACCCATCAAAATAGAGCCGCATGAACTCCGTTAAAATTGAGCCGCATAAGGACCCACCAAAACAGAGTCGCATGAACTCCATTAAAACTGAGCCGCATAAGGACCCACCAAAACTGAGCCGCATAAGGGCCCATTCAAACAGAGCCGCATGAACTCTATTAAAACTGAGCCGCATAAGGACCTACCAAATAGAGCCGCAGGAACTCTGTTTAAATGTTTTCTGGCCATCTCCTGACTTTGTTTCTTTTGTCCTTTTTTCAGTGAATTTGCCAGTTAATGCTGCGGGAGAACCCTTGGTGGGTTCAGCCCAATCTGCCGTAGGTGTGCGGTATGACCACATAGTCCAGTATGTGGTGAACCAGCTTCCCAAAGACGAGCCTGTGGAGAGGCTGAATGCTATCAAGAACCAGTCCTTCACCTTTTTTGTGCCATAATGAACTCGAGGTAATTGGGGGGAGAATACCTGAAGCCTGCGTTCCTCTTTGGGGATGCCTTGACTGTGAAGAACCCCCAAGTTCTTGATATAACCGAGAGTTGGAGCTTTACTTCTGACGGAATGGAGATCCATATTCCTCAGATGGAGCATCATTTTTCGCTGTCGTGGTTCAACATGCTGTCGATGGATAGAAAGATGGTGGACTCCTTAACTCTGCGCCAGTCGGGGATGTTTGTGGGTAACATCTACTATAACAGAAACTTGGGGTCAGTGTACGCAGGCAAGGTATCGGTCCGTTACTACGTGATGGGGTTGGCCCTGGGTACCTTCTCAAATGTGCAGGGTCCCAATTTCAGGTTCTCTCAAGTTGACACTTTTCGGAACCAGCTTGCTCGGAAAGGGTCCTATCTCGTTGGCCGGCTGGCGCTGTTGAACTGGATAAACCCCATCCCTTCGTGGGCCAACCTGACCATGTGGATTCTGCAGAAGTATGAGACTCTCTTGCGTGAGATCGGCCTCTACCACGCCATTTGGTGCACCTATCACGGTCTGTCCATAAATAAGGTGTTGTTCATGGCTCTTCTGGAGATGTACAACCGGCGGACGGGGACTTTCTTTGTGCTGGGAGGGGAGATGGGACTCGCTCTCCACTAGATGCATGCAATTTCCAAGTTGCCCTGGGGGGATGAAGTCTTTGAAGTGTATACCCCGACGAACGAAGAGTTCGAGGATTTGGATCGGCGGTTCCCGGGCTTTGTTGCCGTATACCGGGAACTATTATGTCATCACAGCACCTGCCACCAGACGTCCATCAAGAAGGACGATAGCTCAGAAGGGAATCTTGCTCACACCCGGACATGGCTCACATACCTTTTTACGCTAGGCGCCTCAGGCCGGGCTTCTTCTCGAAATCCTCAAACCCAGGAGGAAGTACAGGACCTGGTGTTGAGTGCCAAGAGATCAAGGGCCACGGGCGACAGGTTTGGGAGTCGAACTGACTCCTTCAGTTATTTTTATCAGGGTACTCAGCAGCTGTCAGAGAAGGCACTCCTGGCAGGGTTCCTGATGGTGTGGCTGCAGAACTGCGTGGTCTTAACAGGGGCTGGTTCTATTGAGAGGATCAGTCGTAACTTTATCCTTCCTGCTGTGAAAATGGTCTTTGGGGTCAGACTAGCTCTTCTTCCGGCCATGGTGTGCAGCATACACCATGGCCTCCACACCTTCTCGTCCAAGGTCATCGCCCGTGACACGATAAAGGACTTTGAATGCATTGAACTACCCTATCATTATCTGATGGGGTGGTTGTTGATACACTACCAGTCTTTGATGAGGCCTGGCGTAGAAGATGACGTAACGACTAATGATGCTTTCTTCCAATATACCATCGGCCCTGGGAGTGCAGTACTATGCCAGCCTGTCGGAGGGCGCTGGCGAGAGTGGACGGATACAACTTTTTTGTGTCTGTTCCTCGTTTTACCGATAAAGAAGTGAAGGGCGTACATATTGATGGTACCGGGCCTCCTCACCTCTTGCCTGAGAAGATGCTCCTTTGGTAACGTAACATCCGTCCTGCGCACCTAGTATACCGCAACCGCAACACTGTCTACTTGGAGGCTTACTTGTCCAGTAGGTTCCCCCGACAGTTTGGGTATAGTCAGCTACTCTTGGACAGTCCCAGCACTTGCCTGGGTTTTGAAGGTAGCGTCTTTGACGGCATCAGGGCCTGGCATTATTATGACACGGTTTACACCCGTACTAGCTTCTCAGTTCCTGATGCTGAGGCGCCAGGAGAGATTTTGTATTTGGCGGCTCTATACCATGTCACGGCGAGCAAGCCTCCTGTTGGCTTTGACCCGAGTACCAGCTTTATTGTTGGTACTGGCTTGGCGGAGAAGCCCCAGGGGTCCAAGGCGAGGAAGAAGCGGGAGAACACAGTTGCTGTGTCGGACTCGGAGTCTGTCGACGCGGACAAAGAGGATGACGAGCATGACCCCGATAACTCTCTTCCTTCCGCAGAAAATGTGGTGGCGAATCAGCCGCCTATCGTACCTGGTCCTTCGTGCAAGCGAAGTAGGCATGAGCTCGCCATTGGCGGCAGAACTTACTCCGTGAAACGGACTGCATCTAAGCCTCGCAGGCTGCTCATTAAGGAGAGAGGCAAGGATGACGCCATTTCAGAGGTGAATTGAATTACAACCATCTTCTTTTTAGCTCTTCTTTTGAACTATGACTAAATCATTTTCTTTTTTTTGTAGGCGTCAGAAGAATCGAACTCTCGAGAACCGGCCCCTGGCTCTGAAGTTGACCCAGCCCTGACCACTTTGATTAGTGACATGTGTGCCGAGATTATTTCTGCCGGGGTTCTTCCGATAACGGCTGAGGTTCCTCCCGTTGCTGAGGTCTCAACCCACGGCGACGTGGGCTCTGCTGAACTCATCCCCTGTTGAACTTCAGCTGGGTGACGCTGATCCAGTTGTATCTCCTTCCGGGGCGGCTGGGGCAGAGGAACCAGCTGAATTCGGCTCGAATGTCGCTGGTGAAGAGGCTACGACGGCTATGAGCGAACCTTGGCTTCAGCAACTTCCTCCTGGTAAGATAAGCCAAGTCTTGACTAGTGAGGAGGTTCATCTGCTCTATCATCACATCCTTCGGGTTAAGCTGATTGATGGTCTCTCTGGACATACAGGTCCTGCTCCTCCACTACCAACGATGGATATTATCAGGAGAGAGTTCGCCAGAGGGGATCTGGTGGAAGGGAGTGTGCCTCTTCCCCCTCTAACTTACATTGAGGGACCTCCCGCTGGATCAAGTTCGGGAGAGCGCACGGCGGAACGGCCGAGACAGGGAGAAATGGTCCCTGCACCCTCCTCTGTTCGTGTGGCTCCGGAGGCCGACCTCTTTGCCTTACCGAGTATCCAAATCCTTCGGGCTACAGAGGAGGAATTGGCCGCTATTCAAGCGTCCTTTCGCTCGGAACTTGTTTTTGTTGTGGCAGGGGCAGCAAGTTCTGGTGCGTCTTCTTCGTCCCTGCCAGCTACCCTTTCTTTGACGCCGTCTTCTTCGAAAGTTCTGGATGAATCGTCGAAGGATATAGTTGACAGTTTTTATCATCACCTGAGGCGAGGAATTGAGGCTGCGGTAGAGAGGGGGACCTCTTTTGCCTTAGCCCGTCAATGCGCCCGGGGCCAGATTGAAATCCTTAGAACCCTCCCCGGCGGGGCAGGAATAGTTGAGCTCCTGGAGCCCAAATTGCTAGAGGCGGATCAGCTTGTGGCCCAGTTTCAAGTACTGCAGTAAGTTGATCTGTTTTCAGCGATAGATCAGGAGCGGGCCTTCCTTATCACTGCCATGGAGAAGGTAAGGGCTGCACGAGAAGCATCCAAGCCGACCATAATGAAGGACCTTCCTGATCTCTCTGCAGTATGATCAGCTGAGCCGCCGGGGAGAGGATTGCATGCTCGAAAAGCGGCAGCTCTCGCGGGATAATCGACACGAAGGAGCAGATCCTCGAGCTCCAGAAGAAATTAGCTTTCTTGGAATCTGAGCTCGAGGCCTCTGCACGAATAAGGAGGTAATATTCAGGAGGACGATAAAGTCATCGGAACTCCTACTGCCTAGAGCGTGCTTTAAAAAAGCTTGAAGATGGCTGGCAGGCTCACGCGCATATGGAGGATGCGGAGCGGTTGACTCAGGAAGCCGAGTGCCGAGCCAAGCAGCACTTTGAGCGGTCGACGGCCATATTGATGGACCGTCTCAGAGAATTATGTATCGCCGAACCATAGTTGGCTTTTTCTTTTCTTTCTCTCTTTATGTTTCTTCATCTTTTTGGGGACGTGGTCCCAAAGAATGTAGTACTTTTGATTTGATTTGAATAAATGACTTTGCTTGCATCATTCTTTATCTGTCGTGCTTGTACTGCATTATGTGTTTGCCCTACTGGGGGCTTTTCTGTGGACCTATTACCCTTGGCATAATTTGGTTTTAGGTACGGATAAGTTTGATAGGGATACATAACAAAAACTCCGCGATAAGGTGGCCATGGAAGTTCCTGGTATCGGGAGAAAGAATGCCATGGAGCAGCTGGGCTCCCGAGGCATGATGAGAAATAATGCACATGTACTAGAAAACTTAGTACAGCATTTGTGGTCACCAGAGGACATTTGTGGTCAACAATGGACATTTGTGGTTAACAGAGGACATTTATGGGCCTATTATCCTTGGCATACTCCGGTCTTGGATACGGATAATAAGTCGAGAGAAAACCAACATACTTACTCAGAGGTAATGAGGATGTGGTAAATATGAGGGTTTCTTCAATGGAGTCTTCCTACTCAGAGGTAATGAGGATGTGGTAGGAGTAGACACCATGAAGGGTACATAGAACAACTCAGAGGTAATATGGACGTGGAAGTTCTACGTGAGGAGTGGTTTGTTTTTGATAGAAGTGAAACAACTCAGAGGTGACATCGACGTGGTTGTTTCGGGAAATTTGTGGATCTGTTACCCTGTTTATGCACTAAAAGTGCAGGCACTAGATCATGAAGAAGATGCTCTTTTGGGAAGGAAGTTCAGAGGTATGATCATACATGACTTACTACCAGAAGATGCGATATAGACCAGAGTGTAAGTTCAGCGGTACCTAAGGGCACATAACTTAACAGTTCGGTAGATTTGGAGGATGTCGTTTAGACATAATACTTTTTCAGGAACTTGCCGTTGACGGGCAACATGAGCAAGTCTCCATTTGTGTTTGCGAGGCGGTAAGCACCATTGGGAATACAGCCTCGATGACAAATGGGCTTTCCCACTTTGGCTGGAATTTGTCGACGGTTTGTGAGTCATAACCATCGGCCTCCGAACTGCCAGAACAAGATCGCCCACTTGGAATGTTCTGAGTTTAACCTTCTTGTGAAGGCTCCCAAGATGCATGCTTGATACAACTCGATTCGTTGTTGAGCTAGCAGGCGCTTCTCATCTAAGGTCTCCAACTCTTGTAGCCGGCGACGGTAATTATCATCCGTCGTCAATCGATATGTGAGGGCGACACGGAGCGAGGGGATTTGGGTCTCCAGTAGGAGAACTGCCTCACTCTCATACACCAGAGAGAATGGTGTGTTCCCGGTTGCCGTCCGGACTGTAGTACGGTACGTCCATAAGCATCGCCAAGCTTTTCATTCCAGTCGCGTTTGTTGGAAGACACGAACTTCTTGAGCAGCTTGATTATAGTTTTGTTGAACGCTTCCGCCAAACCATTCGTCGCCAGATTGTACAGTGTTGAGGCACCATTCTGGATCTGATGTTTATTGCAAAACTGATAGAATGCGTGGCTTGCGAACTGCGGACCGTTGTCGTGGATGATCCTTCAAGGCAGTCTAAAGCGATAGATGACGTGATGCTTGAGGAAGCTGATCACATTTGATGTCTTCACCTCTGCTAGCGGGACAGCTTTTGCCCATTTTGAGAAGTAATCTGTAATTGCCAGTATGAAGTGGTATCCTCGGGACGAAGACGGAGTGATCGGACCGATGATGTCCATTCTCCATGTTTCGAATGGCCAGGATGCCACTGTCGGATGTAAGAACTCGGATGGTTGGTGGATAAAATCTGCGTGGACCTGACAGGCTTTGCACTTTCTTGCATAGTCTATCGCATCCACTACCATCGTGGGCCAGTAATAGCCCATCCGGCGAAGGCGGTCTTGTAATTTTGGGCCAGGCTGATGGGCCCTGCAGACGCTGTCATGTGCTTCATGTACAGCTTCTTTGGCTTCTGTATTGGATAGACACCGAAGCAGTAATCTATCGTATGACCACCGATACAGCATCTTGTTTCTGTATCGTAGAAGAATCTGAGAGAACGTCTTCTGACAGAAGTGCTTCTTTTGGATTCTCCGGCAAGATGTCGTAGACTACGAAGTCAATGAATGGCTGTCTCCAGTCTGGTGCTTCGTCGACTATCAGAGTGGAGTAACTCTCAACACATTAAATATTGTTCTTAGGACAGACCAATTCACGGCCTATTATGTCAACCAAGTGGTGAGCATGATTTGGAACCACTAGAGAAGCGGCAAGGCCTGCTAGGGTATCGGCTTCAATGTTCTGGAGCCTGAAAACGTGTTCTATAAAGAACCCTTCTAAGTACGAGATGATGTCGATCACTATTTGGTGATAGGGGATCATGTCCTTATGACGAACTTCGTACGAACCCCGGATATGATTAACAATTGGCTGTGAATCGTCATATGCTTCGAGGTGCTCTACCCCAGTTCTTTTGCAAGTCGGGGTTTGATAACCAAGGCATTGTACTCGGCCATGTTTTTTGAGCAGGGTTATGTAAGAGAATACGCCCAGTTGATCACCAAGCCGAAGGAAAAAATCAGTACTACTCCGACCCAACGATAATGTTGCCCTTGGGCCCTGTTCTTGAAGCACCGTCGAAGAACATTCACCAGACGGAATCATCGGAAGCCATGTTTGAATTGGCGACCTCGTCTGGAATCTCTTCATATTTTGGTTGACTCCGAACTTGGATGTGCTGCTAAAATGTCCGCCAGAGCCTAACCTTTGACGACCTTTTACGGGACGAAGATCATATGGTAGGAAGACAATAATATCGCCCAGGTAGCGAGACGAGAGCTGAGTGCACCCGGCTTGGTCATGAGAATCCTGAGGGGGTTAACTCGAGATATGACATGGATGGTTTGTCCTGTAACATAGTGTCGCGTCTTCTGGATAGCGAACACCAGAGCAAGACATTCCTTCTCCACGGCGGTGTATCTATGCTCAGGCCCAATCATCATTCGACTGAGGTAATAGATAGCTTTTTTATGCCCTATATCATTATTCTGTGCTAGAAGGGCACCGAAGGAATGCTCTATCGCTCGCACATAAAGCAAGAACGGCTTTCCAGCAATCGGGGCCACCAGAACTGGTAGATTTGACAAATATTCTTTGATGTTATCGAACGCGCGTTGGCACTCTTCATCCCATACGAATGAGACGCCCTTATTCATGAGGTGGGTGAATGATTGACATCGTCCGGAGAGGTTGGAGATGAACCTCCTGATGTAAGCTAGCCTCCCTTTAAGGCCTCAAAGTTCACGAAGATTTCTCGAGGGACCCATCTCCATGATTGCCTTCGTCTTCTCTGGATCTATATGAATTCCCTGGACAGTAATAATAAAACCCAGGAATTTTCCTCTAGATACGCCCAAGAAAGATTTGGTAGGATTCATCTTTAAGTCGTGCGCTCGCATCAAGTCGAATACCGTCCTCAGATCCTGCAGATGGTCTCCCTTAGAGCGGCTTTTGACAACGATGTCATCAACATAACACTCCACAGTCTTATGCAGGTGATCTCCGAAGATGATACTCATGGCTCTTTGGTATGTGGCGTCGGTATTCTTTAAACCGAAGGGCATAACGGTGTAACAGTACACGCCAATCGATGTTTGGAATGATGTATGTTTCTCGTCGTCAGGAAATATCTTAATTTGGTTGTATCTTGAGAAGCCATCCATGAATGACATGCACTCAAAGCCACATGTGTTGTCGATCATGATGTCCATGATGGGAAGAGGAAACTCATCTTTAGGATATGCTTCGTTTAGATTTCGGAAGTCGATACAAATTCGAATCTTCCCATTCTTCTTGAGGATTGGTACTATAATGGTGACCCAGTCTGGATGTTGCTCTTTTCGGATGAAGCCGCTGGCTATTAGTTTATTAACCTCAGCTTCGATGGAGTTCATGATGTCTGGACGGAACTGTCTTTGCTGTTGCTTGACCGACTGTGCGTCTGGATGAATATTGAGTTATGAAGTACAACCTTTGGGTTTAGCCCTGGCATGTCTTCATAGCTCCAGGCGAACATGTCAATGTACTCTTTGACGAGTTACAAATGTGCCTCCCGCTTCATCTGTCAGACTTTTGCTGACAAAGATTAGCTTTGGAGAGGACTCATCGCCGAGGTCAACTTGCATAACCTCATCTTCAGAGGGAGGTTCACGGAGTTAGAAGCGTTTCTCCCATTGTGCATCTAGTTATTGGACCCAAGGTTCTAACTCGAGAAGTTCGGGTACGTCTTTGTCTTCTTCATAGGCATCAGCAAATGCCATATTGACAGACAGAGCTTGCCTAAATATGTCCCCAATGCTGACATCCGAATCAGAAGTTGGTGATCAGGTTGAATGTGAATGCCAGTCACATTCCTCATCTGAGCTCTCAGGAGTTGTTGCAGGTGTAACATAACCTAGCCCACATCTGATCTTGTTGTAATAATCTTGTGGTTTCCCAGCCGGGACTGGCAACTGCAAAGGTAACCGCCGACCAGTACCGTAGTTTAAGCCTGGCGTAGTCTCCAGATCATACCCCTATTTTGTATGAGGTACTTGGATCGGGAGCTATACAGATAAAGGGGCAGTCTTCCGGTGTCGGGTTCGAGATCAACTTCTTTTATCCTGAAGGGCTGTGGATCATTCTTCCGGCCAAAGATGATCGGATGGTCCTCTCCCTCGACTATGAAGCAAGCGTCTTCCACGGGAGTAGGTTGGTTTATGGTGTAGACATTTGTCACCTGTGTGTGTAGGTGGGTGCCTATACCGTGTTCCATAGCATACATTGTACAAAGCTTATTAAGCTCGAGGTAGTTCAAAGATAACCCTTTATTATTGAAATAAGGTATCTTTTCTGGTGGAATTACAATATCTACGGACGGAACATCAGTGTGAGCAGCCACATACTAGGCCACCTCTAACTCTTCTTCGGCCACCCCTGTATTAATGAAGACTGGGAGGATGACCTGGGCAGCTTAATCATGAGGGGATCCACTGGTGGAGCAGAAAGTGGATTCGTTGGTGTACTAGCGACCCCCAGTGTGGTGTTCGGTACTGGATGGGGAGTTGTTGGCTCGCTAGCATTCCCCGGCTTAGTGCTCGACTGTCGACTCATTCTGGGAAGACGTATCGTCATCGGCTTGACAGAGGGATTGAACTCCTCTATTTGTTGTTGACCGGCTCTAGGCAGCCTGATTGTCAGTGGTTCCGTAGTAGGTTTCGACGCTTGGCCAGACCTTGGCAGTTGGATTATCATATGCTCCTTTTGTGCAGTGAGCACCGGGAGATTTATTGTTTCTCTACGCAGAGTGGCTGTGGGAGGTTCCGTCTTGCCTAGTTTGCGGGGTTGGAGATGGATTCTCAAGGGTTCCTCCAGTCCTGCAATTGCCTCTGTCTGCTCCTGAGCATCCTCGTTGATTAGGTGCCTCTTGGACTTATCGTACAAGAAGAATCCGAATAATAGGATTTGACTCCTTTGAAGGGATCGATGTCAGCGAATTCTATTTTAACAAAGCCGTACTTGTCGACGTACTTGAAGCACTAGTGCAATATGGAGGGCACGATCATGTAATCGTGAATCCATGGACGCCCCAGAAGAATATTGTAGGAGGTGTCTGCGTCGATGATATAGCATGTTACCTCCGACTGAAGGTCGCCAGTTTGATATTTCAGGCGAATCTTCTCAATGGGATAGCTCCCGGAATTGAAGCTGCTGATGGTGGTGCTGGTAGGAGTCAGCCTATGCATGGGGATGCGCAGATGGTGAAACAAGCTCTTTGGGATGATGCTTATCGAAGAATCGGGATCAATGCGCATCCAATCCACCTTGACGTCGCCGACGTATCCAGTGTAATACAGAGGATGATCGTGCAAGTTGGTCTTGATAAGCATGTCCTGCGGAGTGAACACGATATTGGACATTTCACCGGTACAATGACAACTTGGCCAAATAAGCATTGCTCTCTCCTGGGAGCTTGACTTGAGCCAAATAGGCACCGGTACAATGACAACTACGGAGTGAACACGATATTGGACATTGCTCTCTCCTGGGAGCTTGACTTGAGCCAAATAAGCATCAGCATTTTGAAGTACGTCACTCTGGAAGACACGAACATCCTTGGAGAGCCTCAAGAGCTCGTATAATGACAACTTGGCCGGTGTGTTGGCCAGTTGTGCCAAAATATCAAAGTTGTAGGGCCTCTCCAGCCCATGAGGCGTCTCTTTTCGGAGCGGCTTGTCAAAGCGAGTCTCCTTCGGCCTAGGCTTGTCGGTCGTCGGAGGTTGAGAAGGTCCTGGAGCATCAGTAGCCGCCGGCTGATGATCTTCAGCTGAGTTACCCGGTGTAGGTTGGAATTGTGCACCAGACCAGGTGACAACGACCGTAGCTTCTTCAATATATGCCAAGATTGTATGGCAGGACTTGACTTTCCCACCCTTTTTCTTGTCGGTGGGGGATGATGCGGGCTGAATCACTTTAGGTACCAGGTTCGAATGGACCCACATGACCTCCCCTTGCGATGTGGTGAGGGCACTAGACCAGCAGCCTGGTCTCGAGGAGGTGGAAGATTGGCGACCTCCATCTTTGCTCGAGGACGGGTACTACTCCATCTTGAGTCTTTGTCGGTAGGAAGCTGCCGAATTAGACTGACACCATGTTAGCAGCGACCGTTACCTCCTCGAAGTCAATGGTTAGAGCCTGAGAGTCGATCAGGTTCTGGATGTACCGCTTCAATTGGAAGCAGTCTTGAGTAGCATGATGGACGTAGCAGTGGTAGTGGCAGTACTTTGGGCTTTCCATCTCTGCAGGACGAGGCTTACGTCTCGGTGGAGGGAGCTGAATCCTGTCTCCTTGTATGAGCATGTCAAGGATGGGCTTGACATGGCTGTCTTCGAAGGAGTAAGTCATCTGTGGCCACTGCTTCTCTGCCGGCTTCGGTTCAGGCTTCGGGGCTGTGTCGGCCACCATAGCCTGTTTGCCCTTGTTGTCTCGGTTGTTGGAGGAATTACCACCGTTGTTGTTGTTGGCATTAGGGCGTTTGCCCTTGTCCTCTCCTTTCGAGATGTGCAACCCTAGTTGGCGAGCTTTCTTCAACTTGTCTTCTGCGCTAGTGGCGCTGATGATAAAAGTCTTCCAGTCCTTGAACTGAGTTTCGCCCATCCAGATGCTAATTGTGGGAAGCAGCCTCTTTTGGTAGATTTCAATCAAGAAAGAATCTGGATTGCCAGAGGGTAATTCATCGCGGTTTGGCAAAACTGCTCAATATAGTTCCTTGTTAGCTCCTCATACTTGAACAACGTCCATGAGGGTGGACATTGTCACATCTTGTCCTACCTCGTAGAATCTTTCAAGAAACATGTTTTTGAAGTTGGCGAAGGAATGGATGTAGTTGTCCGGCAAATTGTGGTACCAATCAAATGCTACCCCTCCAATGCCCCGATGAACAACTGCGTGAGGATAGCGTCGTCATGAGGCAGATGGTCGGTTGTGACTTTAAAGTAGGTAATGTACCGGCTCGCAGATGTCTTCCCGTCATATGGATTTATGTTGAATAGCTTACATCTCTCCATGCAGCAGGATACGGTTGTCGTATCCTGAGGTCTTGGGAGGTTTCTCGGGCGTGAAACATGGCCCGGAGCTCCTGGACCTCTCGTCTCGCCTTCTTGGCCTCGTCTGCAGTGGTGGGAGCCGACATTGTAGGAGGATTATTGCCCGGGTTTGGCACAGTTGAGTTTGAGTCCGCATTGACCGCAGGACCCAAGCTTGTTTGGCCTGGCATCCTTTCTTGCAGAGCCGGTAGGGCCGCTTTGATCTTGTCCACGGACTTGACCAAGGTATGAAGTATGTCCTCCAGAGTGTCGATGCGTTGGCGATCACTGGAACCGTCATGGTCGTTGTTCGTCATGAACACCGTCCTCACATGAGGAGAGATGGAAGGAACGGTGGAGGACGTGCCCTCTGAGTCATACCCTTGCACTGAGAAATCGTCGGGGTATGTAGGGATGTTCTTCTCTGGTTCCAACTCAGAGGAAGTGCTACCCCCTGCATAGGAGGCTACCTCGTCTTGGGACCCGTAGAAGTCCTCAGGGACGTCCGGATCTACTGCATCTGTGGGGGGAATTGTTTCCCCTGGTGTATCTTCTTGGAACACGGATTGTTGTGGACGTTCGGAGGGGTGCTACCCCCAGCTTCGGCTACCCCCTTTGATGTAGATGACGAATCTCCAAATGTTGAAGATTTTATCTTAGAGCGGGTGCCCTGATAAACTCCTCCAGCGGTGGTTGTGGACAACCGCCTAGATGAGAGTTTTCTAGCCGCGCTAGTAGAGATCGCCGGGCTGGAAACATTTATCTTCTTCCCGCCTTGTCGGTAGGAAGCTTCCGAGCAGAATTGCAGGAGGCGACATGAAGCGCCTCGTCTCCTGAGCTTTGTTGCAGGACCGGTCCTGACTGCTACTGTCGTTGGAATATGGACTGCCAATCCTCTTGTATTGTCGCCTTGCTGCAGCAGCAGTTGACGATGACTTGAGTGCAGTAATGTCCATGAAAGGACTCTCTGCACACCAATCTCTCTTCTCTTTTCTTGCGCTTGTGAAGAATCACATCACGCAAGTCACTCGTTTTGTGGGCCCGGGAGTCCCGAGCACACGAGTGTGTTGGCACCATGTTTGCTCCCTGATCGGGAGACTTCTGGGAACCACTCTGTTCGTTTACCGGGGGCTAGACACGGTCGGTTCTGTACAACTTTCCATCAGAGGCCCGCTTAACAATAAGCGGATCTCTTTGATGGTCAGAGGTTGGGACAGCTGACTAAGCTCGACGAGCCCGTGCTGTCCTAGACTTCTTTCCTCTAGCACCCAAGGACGCATAGTAGGAAGAGTCCAAATTGTACCGTACAGAGTCTGGCACATTCTTATTGGAGCATCCGAGATCAGGACCGCATGAGAGGTGGTCAAAGACAAAGCCTGAGCCACATGGAGCAGATGGTCTGCGGCTGGGATTGGTGGCCGTATGAACATACATGCGGCTGGCATTTGTGGCTGCATCAGCATTCATGCCGCTAGCATTTGTGGCTGCATCAGCATTCATGCGACGAGCGTTTGTGGCCGCATAAGAATTCATGCGGTTAGCATTGGCTGCCGTATGGGCATTCATGCGGCTGGCATTTGTGGCCACATCAGCATTCATGCGGCTAGATTTGGCTGCTGCAGGAACATTCATGCGGCTGGATTTAGTGGCCGCATGAGCCTTCATGCGGCTGGAATTGTTGGCCGTATGAGCCTTCTTCATGCGGCTGGCACCCTTATGCGGCTTCTTTCTGAACCGCATAGAGTCCCATTTGCTTCCTCAAGTCCAGCATCGTAGTACTTTCCTCTGCCGGACTTGAGAACAGCAGGGGTCTCTGTGGCCTGAAGTGGGGCCGCATGGGAGTCTTCTCCGCCGTCTTGGGCAGTAGAGAACGCCTCTTCCAGAGATTGGGGAGGAGCAAAAGTCTTGGGCCTCCACTCCTTGCGGGCCTTCTCCGTGCAGGCTCACTTATGGACCGGGCCAGCGCTTCCGTCGGAGAGCATTTCTTCAAACGCCTGCTGGTCGAAGCGGACGACCAACATTTGTTGCATGGAGCCAAGCTTGGCTGCGTCCGATTGTATCACCAACTTCTCAGCAGTGGAGAAGTTAGTTTCCAGCAGAGTCGCAATCGTGTTTGCCATTGATTATAAAAGAACAGAATAGTTTTATGGGAGGACTGGACTTTTACTTAATAATACAAACTCGCTCGTACAAAGAGAGCCTAGGAATAAAACCTAGGAAAAATAATCTAAGTACAATTGTTTAGTTTTTCTTGGGGGTGACGGTAGAGGCTCGGGAAAGTGATATCAACTCTGCCTTACTCCTTGGACGATCTGACATAGCTTCTGCTCTGGCGAAGAAATGCTCTTTGGTGTGCGGGAGTTGCTAGTCTCTCTGCTCGGGCTCTGTGCGTATCACTCTGTGTGTCTTGCAAAGGAATAATCCCGTGCTATTTATAGGGCTTTGTGATAAGTAGGGTGTGCAGTAATTGCTCCTTGAAAAGTCGGCGGTTGGGGATTGGTTAAGATTAGCCTTGATCTTGTTTGATGGAAATCAATCTGGGCTGCTTATGTTGATTGCAACAAATCTGCATTGTTTGCTAGAAATCGATCTGGGCAGTTATGATGATTGCAATAAATCTTCATTGTTGTGATTTGTTTGTTGCTAAATCCGAGTGGATAAGTTTTAGTCCATCTTCTGCCACGTGTCCCAACTGTCATTTAAGTTGCGAGCCGCATGACTGAGCCGCATGTGCTCCTGGTGAACTGGTCCGCAAGAAGTCCCATTGAACAGAACCGCATAAGCCCCATGTAAACTGGACCGCATGAAGTCCCACTGAACAGAACCGCATGAGCCTCTTTGTAAACTGAGCCGCATGAAGTCCCATTTAACATAACCCCATAAGCCCCTTTGTAAACTGAGCCGCATGAAGTTCCATTGAACAGAACCGCATAAGCCCCTTGTAAATTGTGCCGCATGAAGTCCCCTTGGGATAGAGCCGCATGAGGACCCATCAGAACAGAGCCGCATGAACTCCGTTAAAACTGAGCCGCATAAAGCTCCATCAAATCAGAGCCGCATGAGCTCCTTTAAATGATCCGCATAAAGAGCTTTGGAATTGGTGGATCGTGCCAACTGTAATGATTTTTTTCGTCTCTCTATGAGCACGTCATTATGTCAGTCATTATTTACCTTTATGTCAGAGCTGTTAATCCTTTGTGTCAGAGCTGCCGTACTGTGTCAGAGCATTTAATGAGCCAGCTGCACAGAGAAATGATGGCCAACTGTAGAGTCATATTTCGCAACGCATAGGGCCACGTGGCTTTTTCCGAACCGCATGGAGCTACCGGGGACTTTCGAGCCGCATGAAGCTCTAAGGGGCTTTTTTGAGCCGCATGAAGCTCTAAGGGACTTCTTGAGCCGCATGAAGCTCTAAGTGATGTTTTGAGACGCATGAAGAGTCCCCCAATATTGAGCCGCATGGAATCTCCTGTTCTTTTCCATGATTCTACATGGAGTGCTACGTAGACGATATCGCAGTCAAAAGTCGTCTCAAGGGCAACCACCTCCAAGACTTGAGAACGGTGTTCGAACTAATGCGTGCACACAAACTCAAGATGAATCGAACCAAGTCTTTTCTGGGAGTCTCCAGCGGCAAGTTTCTTGGTTTCGTCATCACTTCAAAGGGTATACATCTGGACCCGAAAAAAGTGAAGGCTATCCTCTATATGCATCCTCCAAGAAACCTCAAAGAGCTACGTGGACTACAAAGAAGGCTAGCCTACATCAGATGATTCATTTTGAACCTCTCTTGAAGGTGTCAACCATTCACTCAGCTCATGAAAAAGGCGTATCTTTTATCTGGACTGAACAATGTCAACGCGCATTCGACGACATCAAGACGTATCTTACAAGCCCTCCAGTATTGGTAGCTCCATAATGGGGAAGCCCTTCTTACTATATCCGTGCTATGGACCATTCTCTTGGTGCCCTATTAGCTTAGAAAAATGAAGGCGGCCACGAACAGGCAATCTACTACCTCAGCCGCACAATGGTGGGTGTCGAGCACAGATACACCGGTGGAGAAGGAATGCCTTATACTAGTATTTGCCATCCAGAAGACACGCTGCTATGTGTCTGGGCAGACTATCCATATTATATCTAAAGTCAACCCTCTCAGAATACGCATGACGAAACCTGGCTCTCTCAATTCCTGTTTAGCTACATGGGCAATGTTGTTGACTCCATATGATTCTCTTCATTCCTCAGAAGGTAGTAAAAGGCCAGGTACTAGTTGATTTTCTAGCAGCTCATCCGGTGCCAGAATCGTCCAAACTCTACGACAAAATCCCGATAAAGTAGTGGAGTCTAACACTGCAACTGAAGAAATCCCCATTTGGCGAATGTTCTTTGACGGTACATAAAGAACTACCTAAAGGAAATATCATGGCCGATGTAGGTATCGTGCTCGTGTGACCTGATCATCTGGTTATTCATCGTGCATATTCTCTCTAGGAACCATGCACCAACAACGTGGCCGAATATAATGCTTATTAATCGACCTTCAACTGGCGATGCAACTGGGAGTTGACTATCTAGAAGCTTACGGTGATTCCAAGCTAATAGTCAGTCAGGTCCGAGGAGATTATGAAGTTCGCCACGAAGATCTCATCTCGACTACAGAATATAGAAGCAGATACTCTAGCCGATCTCGCTGCTTCCTTGACCGTTCCTACCAATACTCAGCAGTCGATCACAGTGTCTGGTCGAGAACTATTCTGTGTGAAAGATGCCTTGCATATTCATCACAGTTACGCAACGGAAACAAGCATCGATGCTAAAGACTGGAGATTTCCTTTCATAGACTACGCCGTCAGACTACCCCGTCTATGGAATCCTCCCCGAGGACCCGAAGGAAGCAATATCTATCCAAAGGCGATCCCTCAGATTTTACTACGACAGCTACCAAGATGCTATGCCGACGCTCTTACGACGGGCTATTGTTATAATGCTTGTCAGACACAGAAGCCAAACACGTACTCCGGGAGGCTCATGATTGAGTTTTTGGTGCATATCAACTAGGCCCCAAATTACAAGATCGCCTCAAAGGAATTGGTTATTACTGGCCCACAATGATAGCAGATGTTGTTGAATATGCAAAGAAGTGTAGAGCTTGTCAGTTCTACGCCGATTTCATTCATCAACCTTCGGAGTTTCTATACCCAACGATAGCATCCTGGCCGTTTGAAGCCTAGGGCATGGATGTCATGGGACCATCAGCCCCATCCTCCAAAGGACATCGGTTTATCCTAGCCATAATCGATTACTTCTCCAAATGGGAGGAAGTTATACCGCTCACTGAAGTGAAGGCATCAAACGTGATCAGTTTCATCAAACATCATGTCATCTATCGGCTCGGCCTACATCGCAAGATCATCCATGATAAAGGTCCACGGTTCGCAAGCCATGCATTCTATCGGTTCTGTGATAAGAATCAAATCCAGAATATAGCCTCTACTGCCTACAATCCAGCAGCTAATGGGCTAGTAGAAGCCTTCAACAAAACCATCATAAAACTTCTTAAGAAGTTCGTATCTTCAAACAATCGCGATTGGAATAAGAAGCTCGACGAATGTCTATGGGCCTATCGTACAACGGTCCGGACTCCAACTGGCAGCACGCCATTCTTTCTTGTTTATGGGAGTGAAGCAGTTCTTCCCCTAGAAATCTAGATTTTCTCTTCGAGTAGCCCTAGCCAGCGAGCTAACTATCAAAAAAAGCTACCGTCTGCGACTCTATGAGCTCGAAGCGCTAGACGAAAAATGCTTGTTAGCTCAGCAGCGCATTGAGCTATACCAAGCAAGCCTTTCCAGAGCCTTCGATAAAAAGTGAAGGAAAGAACTTTCCAAGTCGACGATTTGGTCTTAGCAGTGAGAAGACCAATGGTCATGACGCACAAAACAAAAGGAAAATTCCAGCCTAAATGGGAAGGTCCTTTCATAATAGAATCAGTGTATTCTAACAGTGTGTACCGACTAACCAAGCCTGACGGTGACTTGCTCATGATGCCTATCAATGGCAATTTCCTGAAGAAAATACTATGTGTAACTTTTTTGTTCACATGTGTTCAGTCATGTAAATGTATAGTGTGATGTTTATATGATTCGAAAAACTATCTAATTATCCGTATTTCAAGAGTCTTGAATATGCCCTGGATAAAAGGTCCTCTAAAAATTTCCCCAGTAGAATCATCCCCATTTTGACTCTGTCCAAACTCGGTTTGACGAAAATAAGTCACGTCCCTATTACCTCTGAATTGTTTTCTGATAATTATTTCCCCAGTGTAATGATTAAATGTTTTGTCACGTCCACATAACCTCTGAGCAAAGCATCAAGGATAATCCATCCATATTACCTCTGAATTATCTACTCCCACCTAATGTTATATATCTTTCATGTCCATATTACCTCTGGTCAGATATAGAATATTCTCTGCTATTACATCCATATTACCTCTACTAGCAGCTTCATTCAACTTTTTATCTATATTCAAATAACTTGAATATAAAACGGATAATAGGTCCACATCAAAATTCCCTAGCGGAATACCCACCAGAAATATCCTTCTACGTCCACATTACCTCTAGCACCGATATTTCACAAAACCACATTTATTTTAAAAAGATTCTTTATTTTGTACTTTAACGTCTATCAAGAGACAGAAAAAGTACAAGAGCCGTGACGGCTAGAAAAAAGGGAGTTACAAAAATCTACGGGATACATAGGCAGTTTATGTTGTCCCTCAGAGCCACAATCTCGGCTTCAGACTTCACAGTAGCTCAGCGTCGTACCTCTTCTTAACGCGACTTCATCCTCGAAGAGGACCAGACTCATATGCTCTCCCTCCAACTTCGCCAGCTGTTCTTCTAAACGGATAGAAGTGGTGGCAGTCATGGCAGCCTGGGCCAAGTAATCCTCCTGTTCAGATGTCGCCGCCCTCAAGTCAGCTTTCAGCTGGGCGATCTCGTTCTTGATCTGCGTAATGTGATTATTCTCTGTGATTTGTGCAGCCAGCCTGTTCTTCGAGGCAGCATGTACCTCACTTGTAGTATTGAACTGGCCATACTGGTCAGCCAACTCGCCGATATCTCGAACAAGGGCGTCCTTCCTCGCCTGGAAAGTAGCCTTCTCCTCCGCGAGAGCCTTGAGCAAAGCGTCGTCTTCTGCGGAATAGCGACGTCGGGCTCCGCTGTTGGGCGTCCCGAAACCTGGCCACCTGACCCTCCAGGTCGTTCAGAACTTTTCTCAGAGCGTTGGCCTGCTCTTCATAGCCAGTAATGCTCTTGAGGGCCGCCACTCGACATTCGGCAACAGCCTTCATAGGGCCGAAGGCAGCATTCAGATTCAGGACTCCAGGAAGCTTCACTTTCAGTACAGAGTAGAATGCTTTGACGACTTCCTTAGCCATCTCCTCATCTTCGGTGGAGGTCGTCGGAGAGGAAGCTTGGAAAGTCTCTTCCGCTTTAGGAAGGGATACCGGACAAGAAGCCAAACTTGACAAGAAAATCTATTCCACCAAAAACCACTCTTGATTATCATGTGTCACGTCTACATTACCTCTGATACCAATAGTCTTCCAACTTGACACATGTACCCAACCTGGGATAAAAGACACGGTGTCAAGACCACAAAACCTATCACGACCATATTACCTCTGTTGGGTTTTGTTTCAAATCTATTTGCTCGCATTCCCAGATGCACAAAGGGGCAATAGGTCCAAACCAAAAAAGGGAGAGGGGGTCCCCCAGCGGGATACCCTTTACACAAATGCTGTATTAGGCCCTCTAATACAAATACCGCAAGTAAAGAATGGAGTGAATGCATTCTGTTTATTCAAAATTAGTTACATTTACAGGACTACATCTCATGAGCAAAACAAAAGGTTCTCCATCTTTTCACCTGGACAAGAAGTAAAGGATTACATTGATGTCCAAAAGAAGAAAAAATCCACTACTCATCAGCAACACATAGTTTGGTCAGTTTGGCAGAACTATGCCTTCGTAAAAAAGCAGTATTGTGGCCCTCGAAAGAAGTCATATTTTACTGCTGAGAAGCAAACAAGGTTGTTGAACCTTCGAGAAGCTACACGCTGGAGGGCAAATATAGCATGCTAAACATATACAAATGGTGATTTTCTCCTCCATATTGCGGACGTCCTAGGCTCATTCCTCCAAGAGGCCATACCTTCAAAACAACATCGCTAGTGTTGCTTTTGCCTACTTGAAGAACCGTAAAAACAGAAGTTTTACGATGACGCCCAACTACCGTCCGACTCTTCGATGTATAAAGGTTCTTCCTACCATCTTAGGAAAACCCTTCCAAAATACGAAGAGTCCTGAGCTCTCTGACGTGTGTGTCAAGTGTTGCATCTTCACCATGCCTAAAATCGCCAATACCGGTCCTGGAGAAATTTGCTAGCCAGATCCCTACAAAATATGAAAAGGGACAGAAGGAAAGTCAGACTCAGAAATCTGCAGGAAAAACTAAGTTCTGAAAGGCTTTTATGTGCCCAAAGGGCTATACGCCCAAGGTGCTATGCGCCCAAAGGGATATGCGCCCAAAACAAACATGTGGGCGCATAACACACGAACAGTACATGGGCACATAACATGCCACAGTTAGAGGGCGCATAATATGGCAACACGTGGGCGCCTGGCACACCACAGTGTTGACATATGACTTCTGTGGGCGCATAATGATGCTCACAGAAGCATATTGCCTTAAGCGCAAGTGTCCCGGCAGAAGAAGAGTTCGAGCGTCACAAATTAACGCTCAAGACTTTGTTTTTGAAGCATGCCCTCACCCAGAATCGGGTCCTGGACTGCCGAGGATGCTACCACGGAAGGAGAGCCACTCGGCGCAGCCCCCTTGCCTTTCGCGGATCTCTTGGCGACCTTGGGAGACATGGTTCTCAAAGAAAGAAAATAAGAAGTTTCTAAAAAAATTCTAAGAGAAGGGAACAATGAGCTCTCTCTCTCCTTTAGGGCCTATTTATAGTCACAGGCCGCATACTATGTGCCCACATAGCTTTATGCGCCTATGCGCCCACAATGGCCTATGCCCCCACATGAAGAACCAGTCCCTTGCACACTATGTGACTGCCACTTGCTGACGGGACAACGAATGAAGGATGGACCGCTTCAAATTCCACCCTGATGAATCTGTCAGTTCAGATTTCGAGAAAGATCTCAACAGTCGTATCTCTCTGACAGGCTGGCCAAACACTATACGCCCAAAGGAGGCCCATGTTATGCGCCCATTGCATCACGAGAAGACGATCCATTATTCTTTCAAAGTATTTCGAACTCGTTCAAGTATCAAAAACTTTGAAAGGGGTCTTGTAGAAGCATTAAAAAATTTCAGCAATGAAGCCCTATGTACCCAAAGCCAGTGAAGCTCTATGCACCCAACTAGTGAAGCTCTATGCGCCCAGCCAGTGAAGCTCCATGCGCCCAGCCAGAGAAGCTCCATGCGCCCAACCAGTGAAGCTCTATGCGCCTAACCAGTGAAGCTCCATGCGTCCAGCCAGTGAAGTTCCATGCACCCAAGACTAGCTTTTCCGAAAGGAGGGCGCATAGCCTGAGACATGGCTATGCGCCCAAGACTGACTCAGTCAAAGCCATGATCAAAACGTGCACCAAAGCATACGTCCACGTCAGTCTTCACGAGCAATCGTGCACCGAAGCATGTGGCCACGTCAACACCACGACCAACCCACGATCTCACAGCCTGTATGCGCCTACATCCTATGCGCCCAAAGTAGGACTATGCGCCCGCATAAAAACTAGCGTGTTTCCTTATGTGGGCGCATAACATCATTACAGCTCAAGAATGACTATAAAAGGGGGGCCTCATCCCTCTTCATAACACAGAACGGAGAGCATTTTCAAGAGCCAAATTGCTGTAATTCTTGCATGTGAGCCGAGAGTTAGCAATTTTCTTAGGTTTTCTTCCACTTTTGTAATCGGAGTGTCAACGGAGTAAAGGAGCAACTGCCGCTCGATCTCCATCGTCCCATTCCCCAGAATTCTTTTTTGTACTCGGGGACCCTCAGCGCAGGATCTCTTAGGCGTACTCGATTTGTGGTGCCTTGCGCCAATAAAGAAATGTAGCTCCCTTTCCAAAAATTTTGAAATATTTTTATTATTATTTATTTTATTTAAATGGTAATTTTAGATTTTTATAAATAATTATTTAGTTAATTATTATGAAATAATTTTAGCAATGGTTGGAATTGGAGTACAAGGTGACTAGAAATTGTGACACGGATAGTGTAGTGGCGTGCTTTGACTAGTGTATTAGCCATACCAGGGAAGGCCGAGGCATAGTGATATCCTAACTTGGAAAACAAAGCTAAGTTCTGACATGACCATTATAAATAGTTTAATTATGCATTAATATTATTTGACATTTAGGAGACCCAGTTGTACCAAACTAGCACGGACTGGACCCATACCAAGCCAAGCCCATGTAGTGATGCAGTGTGAAAAGACGTTCGTATGGATATATTTTAAGGGATATTTGTTTTAGTGACATAGTAGCAATTTTATAAAAGTTGGTTATACGTATATACCATATATATATCCTTAATATTTTAAATAATATTTGATTTTTAAGTATGTCAAATGATTTCCTTAAAAATATCTTAGTCGACTTTTGGGGATATTGGGCTATATTTTTGAGTGTAATATATCGTAATGAGCAGACACGAGTTTTGTGTGCACACCCAGAGTTTGTTATTTACAAATTTTAGTATTTAGGATTTAATAAAAATATTAGTTAATCATTGTTATATTATTTTGTAAATATGGCTTAATATTTATATGTGTACGTGTATGTATTATATAAATATTAAATACGTGTATGTGTAAGAATATATAAAAATATTAAATATTTGTATGTGTATGAATATATAAATATATATTAAATATATGTGTTGTTTATGTAAATATAAATATACATATAAGTGGGTATATATAATATGTATTGGTGTATATATATGTATATATTATATATATATATATATATATATATATATATATATAAAATAAAAATAAATAATAAATATATAATATATAAAAAATAAAAATAAAAATATATATATATTATATATTATATAATATATATAATATATATATATAATATATATATATATATATATATATCTATATATATATATATATATATATATATTATTATATAAATTATTATATATAATTTTATATATATATATATTTATATATATATATATATATATAATTATATATATATATATATATTTTTTTTTTATATTATTATATTATATTATATATTATAATATATAATATATATATATATATATATATATATATAATATATATATATCTATATATAAGTGGGTTATATATATATATATATATGTGTGTATATATATGTATATATATATATATATATATATAATATATTATATATATATATAATATATATTATATATAATATATATATATATATGCTAGAAATAAAGGAATAGAAAAAGAAATAGAAAAGAGAAAAAAGAAACAATAGCAGCAGCAGGCCCATGCCAAGCAGACCAGCCCGGCTAGGCCTAGCAAAAAAACCCCCCAAAACTGTGCATTCCCGAACGGAAAACCCGCCTCCTGAGCGGCAAACTTTGTATATATATAGATAGAGAGAAGAGTTCTCATCTAACCCTAGCCCTACCCGAACCCACGCGTGACCCCTGCGTGCATGCCGCTGCACATCGCCGGCGGTAGGCCGAGCACTGCCGTGGATGGCAGCGCGCGCACGCGCGAGGACAGAGGAACCACAGCAACAGCGGCTATAGATGCGCCGTTCGAGACTTGATTTCTCCGTCGTTACTCCACCGTTTTACGAACCGATTGCTCAGGCATGACCCCACACAACCACCTTTAAAACCCTCTATCTGTTATTCTGTTATAATCGCACGATCAATCCAGGAAATCGACCCAAAGTCGATCGAAAAACCTGTTCAAAATAGGGCAAATACAGTACAATCATCTGCGTTTGAAGATCGATTTCGATCGATCTAACGCCAGATTAGAAAATTTACTTGAACACAGTATAGAAAACATGTAGGGCTCCACAACCCAATTTGCAGAAGTCGATTTTATCGACATGTATCGAGAAATCGGATCCCAAAATTCATGAAAAACCTGTTTTAAAAATAAATAAAATTCTTCGATACGACGTACGTCCCGCCAATCCGGGCGACGTGGTCGCGAATCGAAAGCATCAAAATGTGCGTATCGGCTTCATGGACGTGTGGGCTTTGACGGAATTTAAATTGGTCGCGTGTCGCGACGAATTTGATGCGTATCCGTCGAAGTTTACCGTATCGGTCACTGTGCAAATTTCTCAATTACTTTGTGCACGCTCATCAGATCGAGAAGAAACTTGCGTCAATAGGACCGTATCATTTTTTGGTCCTGTATGCCAAGTTTGGTCCCATTCTGAGACAGTTGAATCGGACCACCGTTTTGCGGGCCCCACTATCCGACTCAACGGACGATTTTGTGCTCGGCCCGTCGGAATCCAACTTTCGACATACGGTTGGGTTCGTATCGAAAAAACCGGACCTGTTGACATATAGTTTGACGACTTTGGAGACCGTCGACTTGGCATGCTTTTCGGTGCAAAGCGGGTCCATCACGGATACCATTTGACCCAAAATTACCGTTTGCTCCTGTGTCCAGAATTAGACTTAAGGACATGCAATCCTAGCTAATTTGACTATTCTGAGAACATTAGTAATATTTACTTCAGCATTCAGAGATTTGCATGTGTTGACTTTAGTGACTCATTATAGGGCCTAAAAATCAAGTTGCGCCATGTATTTACTACTCAAAAATCAAGTTGCGTCCCAAAAATCAAGCTACGCCCTAATAATGGAGCTCAAAGATCAAAACTGTGCCATTGATCAGGTTGCGCCACATATCAGACTGCAACCCAGTCATATGCGCCAAAGTCTATGTGACGTCTGACATTAATGGCCATCAACCTGACAACACTGACAACTGACAGCATAGTAAACTAGAAAAATCTCTTCGAATCCCTCGAATTGTGCCGCTCAAGGAGAGTTGGTTGACAGCTGTCCTGCAGTCTTATGAGTTGCGCTAGTTGCAATCTAAAACAAAATCCTAGTTGCGCCTAGGCACAATCTGAACAACTGTTCTTAAAAGCTGCCACATGTCCAGGCGAGTCTAATCAGGCGTAGTTAGCTTGTTGACTGAAGCTCGTGCAACCTGATAAAGTTGAGACAATTTTCATTTCCAAAGCAGGATGATGTGGCGCACATGCCACTAATCTCTCAAGACGTGTCCACTATCCTGTACACGACCACGTGCATCTCAATCACATGATGCCACGCATCTAAATACAGTTAGTACACGACTGATAACTAAATGAAAGTTGGCACAACATGAGGTTGGCACATCCCAATGTGGCACAATCTAGCCTCGTGCACATCAGAATAACTGCCAAAACAGTTATTCCAGAACTCTATAAATAGAGTTTCCAATCATTGTTAAAGGACAGACAGAGATCAAGAACTCTTACGAAATTGTTGCTGCATTCTCCAGAGGCTCTAGTCTTCAAGTTTACATAGTCCAAGGGATAAAGTGATCGTCTTCTGATCAGATTCCTACAGTTGTACTTTCCAGAATTCAAATTGTACTTTTGTACTCTTTTCAAAAGTTTGTAATAGAACAACTTTTGTTTTTGCAAACAAAATTATGACTCTGCTAGGGACGAGTTTCTCGTCCGACGAGAAGGTGAAAACTCAATGTGATACTGCATCGATCGGCAAGACGCAGAAGACTCTGGTTGTTCAAGTCAACCAGACAGCCTACGAGAATATGATTAAACAAGAGCAATAAGCGTACTGTGGCTATCACCAAGAATGGACTGTGGGCTCCTAAGTCTTCCACTGTTGCTGTTGCCCAGGCGCAACCTGAGCGCTCAGGGGCTAAGACGCAATCCGCCTCAGTAGCCCACGTGCAGTCTGCTTCTATTACCCATGCGCAACCTACTCAGCTTGCTGCCAAGATGCAATCTATTCCCCCTGTTGCTCGAGCGAAACCTTTCATCTTGTTGCCAAAGTGCAACTAGTGGCCCAAGTTGTCCGAGCGCAACCTACTCATCTTTTGCCAAAGTACAATTAGTAGCCCATTTTGCCCGAGCGCAACCTATGCATTCTGTTGCCCAGGCGCAGTTTGCACACCATGCTGCTCTGGCACAACCCAAGGAAATTAATCTTTTGGCTATTTCTTCTTTTCCGGTTCTGAACTTGGAGAAGCATGTTCTAGTGCTAGCACTAGACAGGACAAAGGGAAGGGTCCTTTGACACTTCTTCAACTCATTGTCTGCGCCTGAGACGGTTCAACACACAAAATGGAGGGAAATGCTTAGCTAACCCTCTACAAAATAAAGAAAAGTACCCTTTGGTCTTTTCTAAAATTTCCCTGGTCCATGACTCAGAGAGATATATCAGATCTATTCCTTTAAACAGAGGTCTTCGAATCTCTGATATCGGAAAGAATACTGATCAAAGAGGCATCTTGCCTACCCCTATGGAGTCTGGTCAAGATCTTCCAACCTTACAAATTTTAAGATCTAATCAAGAAAATTTGATGGTGTCACAAACAGAGACACCTAGAGCAGAATTTTTTGATTTATGCGCTTATCTCAATAGGCGTCAACCAGTATCAACTTTGGTGAAACAAAAAAACCCTATACCAAAGGTCAATCTATACCAGAAGCCAAAGTTTGTAATGAAAGATCAACCACTTATGCTAATGAGTTGAGTACATCTTTGTACACTCAGGAAACTAAACATCTGAGAATAGGAGGCATGTTCCTAACATCATTAAGGAATATGTTCCTCCTACTTCTTCCGTCCTGTAGTGGTAACTGATCTCCGAGAACGTCTTACACAAAGACGAAAGATTGCAGAGATGTCTCCTTCACCTCTAAATCACTCTTCAGGCCGCCATTGCCTTCACGAAGTCGTCATCAAGTGTTGCTGCCAATTAACTAGAAGATCTGTCTTCGATCGTCTGAACTATGCTTCAACTTTTGAACCTATAATAGAAGATGAAGACGAGCTATTAAATGCTTCTGTTAACATGACTTCTCAAGGCACTGGGGTGGGAAACGT
Source organism: Iris pallida (assembly GCA_029216955.1). Classification (NCBI taxonomy): domain Eukaryota; kingdom Viridiplantae; phylum Streptophyta; class Magnoliopsida; order Asparagales; family Iridaceae; genus Iris; species Iris pallida. The sequence goes on along the minus strand of JANAVB010044019.1, from coordinate 1,260,617 downwards.
CCAAGACGTAATACATCCCGTAATTCCAGTCAGCAATACCTAGATCGATTCATGCATCCAGTGAAGGGGTCTTTCAATACACCAGATCAAGAAGTCGAAACTTGAACCAAGGTGTCTTTAATCAAGAAGATCTCCGCATCGCTCATCTAGGAGAAGAATCTTTTCGGAGTTTGATACAGATAGTGAAAGTTCTGAAAAACTATCTCGTCAATAGCAGCAAGAGAAGTGATGGCATATGCCATTACAGAAGATCAAGATGCTTCTACTTCAACTAGTCAGGAGCAACGATTGTGGCACTAGAGGACAAACTGAAGACCATGGCTGAGATGGTCGCAAGTATGTATACTATAATCATGGCTCAACATACAGTGCTACCGGTTATAAACCTGCTACAAATCCTGAGCTTATAGCATCTTCTGTACCTGTTAGTCTGGGGGGTACCACCTCTCAGGTGCTTCTATACCAGTCAAGCTGATCCCAGTCAGTTGGGGCCGGGGGGGGGTGGTAATTACTACGAGGTTTCTCCTCCCAACAATTCTAAACAGCCTATCAATTCCCAAACATGGGGATGCTAATGAGGCCATGAAACTCTTACGTACTCAATTTGAGGCCTTCAAGCAGAAGGATGGCCTACAAAGAGGCATAAAGCAGCCATATCTGACAGAGTGGAAGGAGGTTCTATTCCCTCCTAAATACAAGCTCCCAACCATTATGCTGTTGATGGCAGCACTTCCAAGTCAGTATATCAATCACTTTGAAGTGATGACTGACCAATTACAGCCAAATGATGCTCTCCTTACAAGAGTGTTCGTCGTTGTTTAGCTGACGCAACATACGATTGGTATCGTAGTTTGCCAGATGGATGCATAACTTGTTTTGCTGGTTTCAAGCAAATGTTCTTGGAACAATTTTATGAGGGAGCTAGTCAACGACATGCCAATGTCTGCCCTCATTAAAATTAAACAAGACACAAAGAATCCACAGAGAGTTTCATTGAAAGATTTTGCCGAGAGGTACTTAAAATGCCTTTAGGAACTCCATAGCTGGTAACAATAGACACCTGTAAATCAAACTTGTTGCTATTATCAGTATGTGGACGGGATCTACACAATTCTAGGATTGGCCTTCTTTCATGGTGAATGCCAAGGCGGCAGAAGTCAGTACCGAAAAGTTCAAAAGTTAGGAGTTCAAATGACCCATCCTAACCAAGATGAATATCTACACCCGGGGGTAATCGCCAGAATAACCGCAAGGGTAAAGAAACACTGGCCATCAATCTCAAGGGCAAGGAGTCTTTGGCTGTCAACGTTACTCAGACAGCACCCACTCCATCAGCACCACCGCCGAAAACAACTCGTCCGAAGAAGAGTATTTTTTGATGAAGATAATACTTTAAGTATCTTTGATTGCTTGATCAAAAGCAATAAGCTTCAACTGCCAGAGGCAAAACGGCCAGAAGAAGCAGGTAAAACTGACCACCCTAAATATTGTATTTATCACAGATTGTATAGGGCATCCAACCAGAGCATGCTACGAGCTCAAGGGCAAAATCTAGGAGTTGGTCAACTCTGGAGCAATTACTCTGCAAAAGACGAGAAGACGGTGACAGCTAATCATCTCTGTACATTTGGTGACTTTCCACCTCTCCAAAATGAGGGTCTTGTTCCGCCATCAACTGACAGAGGGGAGATCATGTGGATTCATCCAGATCTGGTAGCAGATTTCAAAGCACCTTCCTCTTCCAAGCAAAAGAAGCACTCCAAAACTAAAACCAAGAACTGCAACATGGTATCTTTTGAACCAGTAGAGAGAAGAAATTCTAATTGGTACTAGATCTGGAAAACCCTACCTTCGAGAATACCCGAAACTCAAGAGAATTCTGCCCCATCTCTTGTTGTTCCTCCTACATCATCTTTCTTGCTAAGAATATACCATCTACATCCCTGCCGGTAGTGGAACCAACTCCTCTCAAACTGACATCAGCAGACAAGGGAAATAACCTGTTCGCTTTGACAAAGCACTGAAAAAGTCCTCGTCTCTTGGACTCGAGAAGCCATATAACTTTGACATATTGGCTCAATTAGCCAATACTTCGACGAGATTGTCAATCTTGAACTCTTACGTCTCTCAAAAGAAACTCGAAAAACGTTAAGTGAAGCTTTGATGCAAGCTGATGCTTGTCTTACTCTTCTCAAAAAGCCTGAAAAGGAACCAGTCAGCTGTGCACATTGTCATAGTGTATTTGAACTAATGCCTAATATTACTTTACACAAGATGACATATTGTTAGAAACAATCGTATGATCGTCCTCTCTATTTTACGGGGTATGTGGACACATGAAAGTCGATCGTATTCTGATTGACCCAAGGTCTGCTCTTAGTATCATGCCAAAGTCTTTGCTAGATGCTTTGAAGATCCCAGTGCATAACCTGTCTACAACTATCACTACCATTTTGGGGTTCAATCAAAGAAGAAGTGAATCTTTGGGGAAGATACGCCTAAAACTTTAAATTGGCAACCTTCGTACAAAGGTGACTTTCTATGTGATTGACAATCATGGCTCATATAATGCTTTGTTAGGAAGACCATTCCTCCATGAACACAATATTGTACCTCCTACTCTCCACCAATGTTTCAAATATGTGGATGGTAATGGAGAAGTCCAAAAGAGGTTGCAGATATGAATCCTTTCAAAGGAGTTGAAGCATACTGCAACGATTCTCGCATGTACAAAGAGGAATTCATGAAGGTTTTGGCAATGGACACAGATGAAGAACAGAAGGTTATATCAAATGATACTTTGGTGATCATTGTCAAAGGACATACTTCTTGTCCTCAGTCGTCCAAACCATTGACTATCTATCTTCCTTCCCATGAAACAGTTCCTGGTGATAGTCAAGAACAAAGGAGCTCACCTCTTATGAGCCGCTTATAATCGACCTTCGTCGTAAAAAACCCCTCCTCCTTTTCGTTTTTCTTTCTTCTTGTCATCAATCTGACTAAGCCTGCTAAGGCTAAAGTTCATGTTGTAAATGATGGTGTAAAATCAATAAAGCATCTCCTTTGCAGTACACTGATGTCTTTTACTATACTCAATGTTATTTGGATATGCTAGATAGCTTTAAACCACTTAATAGAAGACGTTCATCTCTAAGAAACGTGGTATCATTGGATTCAATACAAGATTCGTACTTCTTAGTACCGTCTCGAAAGAAAGATGAAAGGCCTATATTCTTCAACAAAAAAGAAGAACAAAAAGTCATGCTCTATAATGATAATAGAGATGATACATGAAGGCTACAATTACGTCGCTATAGTCCACAATCCAAAGCAATCATCCGTAAAATGGGCTATAATTTCAGAACATGCCTCAACAACGGTAAAGGAAGATGAAATCCTATTCGTATTTTTTTCCAAAAGGAAAATCACAACAATACCACAGTAAAATGAAGCGGGGACTAGGTTATGCCTCACTGCTTCTAACTCCAGAACCTTTTGAATCTGATGAAGAAGAATGATCTAACTCTTCTGATTCTATCTATGAGATTCTGATACCAGTATTGGTCATGTTCATAGGGTGACAGTATCTTCTAACATGGTGTCTACCGAATTCTCAGAAGATGATGAAGATGACATTGAAGAAGCTCCTGAAGTTGACCCTTGGGCACAAAGGATGGACAATCAGTGGGAACTTGTTTTGAACAATGAGAACCACCTACTGAGGATCAACTAGTCCAGGTTGATATTGGAGAAAAGGGTGTATCACGACCAATCTTTATTAGCATGAATCTTTCAGAGATGATAAACAAGAATTAATTCACCTTATTCGTGAATATATCGATGTCTTCGCCTAGAGTTATGAAGCTATGCTAGGATTGGATCCTCAAGTTGTAACTCACAACTTAATATCTTGCCGAATGCCAAGCCGTCAAACAACACAACGACGATTCAAGCCTGAAATGATGGATGCAATTGATGATGAAGTCAAAAAGCTTATAGCTTGCGGTTTTATCAGAAAAGAACAGTATCCTGACTGGGTAGCCAACGTTGTACTAGTTCTGAAGAAGAAAAAAGGTTCGAGTTTGCATAGACTTTTGGGATCTCAATGATGCTTGCCCTAAAGATGAATTCCCTCTCCCAATTACTGATGTCATGATCGAACACATGTGGATTCGAACGAATTTCTTTTATTGATAGATTTTCTGGATATAATCAAATCCGGATGAATCCTGAAGATGAAAAACATACTTCTTTTGTACTCATCGAGGAGTATACTGTTATACAGTCATGCCGTTTGGTCTTACGAACGCAGGTGCAACCTACCAGCGGGCTATGAGTATCTTTTGAGATCATTTACGAAGACTGTCGAATGCTATGTTGACATTTGCTGTCAAAAGTCGTCTAAAGGAAGATCACATTCAGGATTTAAGCACTATTTTCAATCTAATGCGCCAGCATCAACTCAAAATGAACCCCACCAAGTCTTTCTTGGGTGTCTCTAGTGGCAAATTTTTCGACTTCGTATTACCTCTAAGGGTATACACGTTGATCCCGAGAAGATCAAAGCATTCAAGAGATGCGTTCCACGCAACCTAAAAGAGCTACGAGGATTCTAAGGTCAACTTGCGTACATCAGGCGGTTCATTTCGAATTTATCTGGACGTTGCAGACCATTTACTCAATTAATGAAGAAACGTGTATCTTTCGTTTGGACGGAAGAATGTCAACGAGCATTTGATGACATAAAGCGGTATTTAATGAGTCCACCAGTTCTTGTTTACCAATCTCAGGAATACCTTTCTTAATGTATGTCGGATAATGGATCATTCATTGGGAGCTTTGCTAGCTCAGAAGAACAAGGAAGGTCATGAACAAGCCATCTACTATCTTAGCTGAACGATGATTGGAGCTGAAAACCGTTATAGTCCGGTGGAGAGGAATGTTTAGCCTTAATGTTTGCTGTTCAGAAGACAAGACATTACATCATAGGCCAAACTATTCATGTCATATCTGAGTCAATCCTCTTCGAGTCATAATAAAAAGCCAAGTACACTCAATTCCAGGCTTGCCACATGGGCCATATTATTAGCACAATATGATTGGTTTATGTTCCTCAAAAGTGAAAGGTAGGCACTTGCTGACTTCTTAGCAGCTCATCCTGTTCCTGAAACATCTAAACTCTATGACGAGATTCCAGACGAAACATTAGAATCAAATATGATCTCAGAAGAATTTCTTACTTGGCGGTTGTTCTTCGATGGAGCTTCTAGAATTGGACCTGGAGGTACTCTTGTTGCTGGAGTGGGAATTATTCTCGTTTCACCCGATGGATTAGCTATTCAAAGGATTTATTCTTTGGACGAATCATGCTCTAACAATGTAGCAGAATACAATACCTTGCTTATGGACTCTAATTAGCCAAACAATTGAATATTAAATATCTCAAAGTATATGGTGACTCTAAGCTGATTATTAATCAGGTTAGAGGCATATATGAAGTCCGACATCAAGATTTGGTACCATACCATGAAGCAGCAATCAGAATAGCTTCTTCATTCAAAGGGTTCTTCATCGAACATGTCGTCGCATGCAATACAGAAGCCGATGCCTTAGCTAACCTAGCTGTGGTATTGGCAGTGCCAGTCAAAAGACAACAAATGGTTGTTATCTTTAATAGAGAACTATTTTGTGTTGAAAAAAACCACAACATTAAATTCAGCAATCTAACTGAAGTCAATATCATTAGTGAGGACTGGAGAACACCTTTCATTGATTTTGTAGTACATGACATATTGCCAGAAGATCCTAAGGAAGCTACAAGTATTCGTCGCCGATCGCTTCGATTCTATTATAATCATACTACTAAAACTCTTTATCGAAGAACTTTTGATGGATTACTCTTGCATGTCTTGCAGGTGATAAAGCAAAACAGATATTGTACGAAGCTCATGATGGCGTTTATGGAGCACACCAGCTGGTCCTAAACTACAGGATCGTATTCAACGTATGGGCTACTACTGGCCCTATAGGTATCAGATGCTATTGACTATGCAAGAAAATCGTGCATGTAAAATTCATACAGACTTTATTCATCAACCATCGGAATTTCTTCATCCGACTGCTGCCTCATGGCTCTTCGAAGCTTGGGACATGGATATAATTGGCCCTATCAATCCTCCTTCATATAAAGGACATCATTTCATCTTAGTTATAACCGATTATTTCTCCAAATGGACAGAAGCTATACCTTTGGCTGAAGGACATCGGTGCATGTAAAGACTAGTAGTGTCATCAACTTCATCAAACATCATGTGATATACAATTTGGGGTCCCTTGCCGAATCATCCATGATAATGGGCACAATTTATCAGCCAGAAGTTTAATAGATTTGTGATGACAACAGAATCAATAATGTCGCCTCTACGGCCTATAATCCTGCGGCTAACGGGTTAGCCGAAGCATTCAACAAGACCATTATCAAACTTCTTAAAAAGTTTGTCTCTATTAACAAACGTAATTGGAGTGATAAACTTGGAGAATATCTATGGGCATATCGCACTACTGTCCGTAACCCCACAGGTTATACCTTTTTTTCTAGTATATGGATGTGAAGTTGTCTTACCTCTGGAGATTCAAATTCCATCATTGAGAATCGCCATTGCTAATGAGCTTACTACAGAAAATAATGATTGTCTTCGACTTCAAGAATTAGAGGCGCTCGACAAAAAAGGCTACTAGCTCAACAACATTGAACTTTATAAGCCCAGATTTTAAAAGCTTTCAATCGCAAATCAGAGTGCGAACATTTCAGGAAGGCGAGTTTGTTCTTACAGTCAGACGTCCTATGACTATGACACATATGAGCAAAGGTAAGTTCGAGCAAAATGGGAAGGGCCGTACGTGGTAAATAAAGTTTTCTCAAATGGAGCCTATCAATTAACAGATATGGATGGCATAGTGGCTATGATGCTATCAATGGCAAATTTCTCAAAAAATATTATGTATAAAAGCAAAATATACTTTATTTCAGAGACATGATGTAAATAAAAGTCCATCTTATTCAAAAGCGGGATGGAGTTACATAATATAAGGACGGGAGGAGGCCCCGACCTTTCATGATTAAATACATAGTTTGCCAATAGTTCAAACATCTCATTGTCTGAACTCACAAAAAACTTACAAGCAGTCATCCTTAATGCCTCTTCTTCGGCAGTCTTCCAGGCTCCACCAGCTTGCAATCAAGTCCTGTCCTGGTGCAGGAGCGGTTGAGCCTTCACCCCTTTCTTTCTGAGGAGGTATCGGATGATCAGCAGGAGGCGTCTCAGTCTTTCCTTCAATCTTCGGAGTGAGCAAATCTTTGGAAGACATTCTATACAAAAGGAAAGAAATTGATGATATCTATGAAGGTTTTGTTCTGTATATAGACAGAACAACTACAGTCAACCTCGAGAACTGATGTGACCTTTTGAAAGGAGCCCAACTGTTTATTTCATTTATAATTGTTCGTTCATTTATAACTGTTGTTCATTTATAACTGATCATTCATTGACCTTTCTTCAAAAATGACGTGATCGTTCATTTATTTATTTTTTTTCTCGAGAGTCGAAATGACTATTCATTTATTATTTCTTCCTCGAAAATTGAAGTGACCATTCACTTTTCATAACGAGAATTCGCATTTTCATACTTCTGAATTCTGATTATTCACATCAGCAACTTATCACATCCACATTTCTCTTGGATTCTGTTTTCCATATCATCACATCAAAATAAATCATAATGGAGAGAAAAATCATTCTTTATTCCTTCTTTAAAAACATAGATACATCTTGATGGAAATCTACTACATCTGGATTTTTATTCTAAATATAACAAATGAAGATCTATACATCTTTGGATCTTCTTATTTGTTGGTGCCAGTTCCTTGTCGTCTCGACCTGAAGCAACGAGCCAGACAACGGAATCAACTCTGGTCTTCTCTCTCAGAAAGACGAGAGGAGAACCACAGAGTATAGCAGCTCAAAGATAAGCTGCTGTCAATACAACTGGTGGAGATAAGATGGCCCGCCAAGAGAACTAGGAATGAGATCACCCTTGTGATACGATTCCTAATTCTGTCTCCCACCATCCAACTCTCGTGTATAAAGGCTCTTCCTACCATCTGAGGAAGACCCTTCTTAAACATGAAGATTCCTGAGATGTCTAATTTGAGTGTCAGAATCACATGAGCTGTCTGATGTGGTGTCAGAAGAATGCTCTTTACAGCATCCAGGTCGCCGATACCAGTTTTGAAGAAGCTTGTCAACCAAACTTCTATAAATATGAGTAAAGAAAGAAAAGTTAGTAAAATCTATTAAAACTGTACACCGATCAACAGGCGTATCTCAACAGTGTGTGCTGATCAACAGGCATATATCAAAACTGCGTACCGATCAACAGGCGCATCTCAACAATGCGCTGATCAAAAGGCATATCAAAACTGTGTGCTGATCAACAGCGCATCTCAACAGTATGTCGATCAAACAGGCACATATCAAAACTGTGCGCCGATCAACAGGACATCTCAATAGTGTGCTGATCAACAGCGCATATCAAAATGTGCGTCGATCAACAAGCGCATCTCAACAATGTGCGCTGATCAACAGGCATATCAAAATCGTGTGTCGATCAACAGGTGCATCTCAACAGTGCATCGATCAAACAGGCATATATCAAAACTGTATGCTGATCAAAGGCACATTTGCCAACAGTGCACGTCGATCAAACAGGCCTATCATCAGAGCACGCCTCTGATCGAAGCTAAATATGGATCACAGTGCGCCTATTATCAAAAATAGTTAGCGCATATCAACAGCGTCTACAATGTGTAAATCAGTACCTATCTTCAAAAGTGGCACAAAAGAAAAATGCTCATACCATTGGTTCTTTGTTGAAACTTACCAACTTTTGAAGGCGCAACATACAAACGAATGCATCAGGACGAAGTGGCGCAAGTAAACTTATGGTTAGTAAAACCTTGTGAGAAGCCATTTGTTTTGAGAAGTATGAATGTCTCTTTCGTTTCTGGTTATCCTTTTAAAAGTTGAAGATGAAACAGACGTCATCTAGGAGTCTATTTCGGAAAGAACTAAACAATAGGCGTGAAACCATGTGATGGCTGCCATGTGTCTCTCAAATGAAATAGTAAGCGTTGAATTAGCCAAAGGAATACATCTACGTGCGCCATTTGAAATCACAGCCATAATATATTAGAAATTATAGATTTCATTGCATAAAGATGGGTGGACCCTACAGACAAGGACACAAGAAAAGAGAATAGAAAGTTGACACGCTTAAACATTATTCCTTTTTCTTGTCTTTATCGGTCTGACGAAGGGGGCGTCAATTCTTGTATGGATCCCCGAGCGACGCATCAGATTAAGGAATCCTTCGAATCGCCGCACTCTTCAGAGGATGGCCCACCACTCGAGCGATTGAAGATTGTTGGGTTTAAACCGAAACAGTCTAAAAAGTTACCGCCCTCAATGACGGGTCAGCCTCCAAAATAAATCGAAGCGTGACATCGGGTTTGCTTCAGGAGACTCGATTTCAGTGACAGCATTGGTCTCCATCTTCTTCTTAGATGCCATCAAAATTATAGAAGTGAAGAATAAAGTACAAAGATCAACCCCTACATATATATCACCAAACTGACTCTTCATATTCCTCATGGGAAACTGAAAATCATCAATGAAACTCGGAAAGATGAAGAGGAGATTGAGTGTTTTCGAGAAAGAGATTTAATTGTATTGACCGGGCGTTGACTGGCACACTTTTATAAATTTAAAGTATTTCAAAACTTTGAAAATTTTTAAGTTTTGAAAACTTTGAAGGGGGTCTTGTAGGGCCTAAAAATCAAGTTGCGCCGTGTATTTACTACTCAGAATCAAGTTGCGCCCCAAAAATCAAGCTGCGCCACTAATAATAGAGCTCAAAGATCAAACTGCGCCATTGATCAGGTTGCGCCATATATCAGACTGCACCCAGTCATATTGTGCCAAAGTCTACGTGGCGTCTGACATTTAATGGCCATCATTACCTGACAACACTGACAACTGACAGCACAGTAAACTAGAAAAATCTCTTCGAATCCCTCAAATTGTGCCGCTCAAGGAGAGTTGGTTGACATCTGTCCTGCACGTCTTATGAGTTGCGCCTAGGCGCAATCTAAAACAAAATCCTTAGTTGCATCTAGGCGCAATCTGAACAATTGTTTCTCAAAAGCTGTCACATGTCCAAGCGCAGTCTAATCGGGCGCAGTTTAACTTGTTGACGAAGCTCGTGCAACCTGATAAAGTTGAGACAATTTTATTTCCAAAGAAGGATGACGTGGCGCACATGCCACTAATCTTAAGACATGTCTACTATCATGTACGACCACGCACATCTCAATCACATGATGCCACGCGTCTAAATACATGACCACGATATCTCAATAACATGAGGTTGGCACAATCCAATGTGGCACAACCCAGCCTCGTGCACATAGAATAACTGCCGAAACAGTTATTTCCATAACTCTATAAATAGAGTTTCCAATCATTGTTAAAGGACAGACACAGAGATCAAGAACTCTTACGAAATTGTTGCTGGATTCTCAGAGGCTCTAGTCTTCAAGTTCACATAGTCCAAGGGATAAAGTAATCATCTTCTGATCAGATTTCTACAGTTGTACTTCCCCAAATTCAAACTGTACTCTTGTACTCTTTTCAAAAGTTTTTAATAAACAACTTTTTTTTTGCAAACACTCATCTAATGTGGTTGTACTATCAGTTTCTCCAGCTAAGGACCTCAGCAAGTGCACTTTCTGATTGCTTTCGATTCATAGTAGTCTTTTCATTTCATGTTGATATATATGTCTTGTTTGTTGACACACTCGTCACAATGTAGTAGTCGGGAGGGGAAATATCTTAGTAGACATGTGGACTACCCAGAACTATCAATATGTCTAATCTTGACTGATAGCAGCTGCACACGACATATGCAGGGTGCGTATTTACCCCTAGCCGTTCACATGTTAAAAATGATATTTCAAACCACATAGATAGTTGTCTTTTATATTTTTTCTTATCTTCTTCACAACTTGTCATGTCATCAGTTTACTTTCTAGTGTTATCTTTCATATGTTATTTTTATGTCTTGTTAATTCTATTATGTTTTCGCATTATCGTCGGTTTGTGTACTTGTTCCATTCCTGACTGGAAACCAACATTTTTCAGGTTAGTTGGCTTTTTTAGCAATGGAGATTCGGGTGTACTTGCATACTGAAACCTAGAGATAGATAGCGATTGTATCATTTTAGAACTTTGTATTTTCTTTAAATATAAATGTTGTAAATGTTGTAATAAATCTTAGAAATATGAATGAGCAATAAATGTTATTCTTTTATGATCTTGAGATCTTGGCCGTGACAGCGTTCTACCGCCGACTCTGCGGCGTAGGCTAGCTTAGACACGTCTCGTATCAAAAAACCGGGTACGGGTCGTGACAAGTTTTTGTGGTGGCCCATGCAGGTCAGTCTTCGTAAAAGATTACGAACTCGTGATGGTACGTTAGTCATACTATTGCGAGCCTGCGACTAGGAAATGCTCATTCACAATTAGGATTGAATCAATTTAAGAGAATGACTAGGGCTAGGGGTCCCTTGTTTGAATTGACCGTTGGGTAGTTAAGGTTGTCAGATAGGCCATGCAATTTAGATAAGAATTATAAAATTTAGATAGCTTGCCAGATCTCTATAGATACACTATTGCTTTGATTTGATTATGATCCAACGTGGGTATACTACTCACTTGGTTAGTCAAGCTTTCCTAGAATTAAGGCTATAATCTTGATAACTGTTCAATTTTTTTTGCTCTATTAGATATAAACATCACATCATGAGTTAGAATTGCCTATTTTAAATTCTATTTTGCTATAAGGAATTGGTTTATAATTTCTGATTCTGCTATTTATATACGAATCTCGAGTTAGATTTGTGTAAGCCCCCTAATTTTCTACAACGGTTTTTTTTATTTAAAATATATGTTTGTATTTATTTTTGTACTTCGTATCTACACGTCGCATACGACTTCGCATTTTGTATTTGCGTAGCATACGAGAATTCGCGTTTCATAAATTCTCGACGAGTGCGAATATGTATCGAGGTACATATTTTAGAAAAATATTTTATTATAAATTTTATTTTTATAGAAAAGGTACATGTTCAAAATATGTGATATTTTTAATTTCTAAAAAGAGTTATTTGTTCGTCGTTTAAAAATGAGTGGTGATTTAAAAAAATTGTGGTTTATATGAAATATTTCCAAAAGATTTACGAAATGATATTGCTTATTAATATATTCTGTTAATTATAAAAGCTAGATCATGAAGTAATATTTAAGTATTTATATTGATTTTCGAAATTAATTATTTCCATATTTATTTAACTATGAAAATGATTTAGGATTTTGTTAATTTTAATATTTGATTAAATATGATAAATTAAATTACAAAAGATTTTATTGGCTTTATTTAAAATATTTTAAATTAAGTATAGAATTAATTTGGATTTTGATTTGATTTGAATTGGCTTTAAATCTATTTAATTACATAATGAATTATCTATTGGGTATTTAAATAAAACCCAATCCCTATCCAACTGGGAATTCCCACCTCCTATAAAAGGAGAGGTACTCCTCCAGAAATTTTCCATCATAGGTGCATCGTGTCTGTGCCTCATCTACTCCACTATATTTTTCATTACAAATACAACCATCCCTCGTATCCGACATCTCGGACCTCGACACCATTCGTGTCACGTAGGACACAATCCAGCCATGCCGACACCCGAACGACACCCTAACCTACTGCCGGCAGCACCGAGCGTCTCTATCCCGTCACCGAAAAATCCATCCCATCCCGACCAAAATCTAGGCCACCACCAATACCAACACCACCCCGCCACGGCCGGCGTCGCCTCTCCACACCCCTGACATCTCCGCCAACACCCCCGACGCCACCACCACTGCTCTCCACCACCACACCCGGACAACACCACCACCTCTACCACCGTGTCCGACCACCGTCGTGTCCCCAAATCAACCCCTCCCATCACAACATAGTAGAGAAAGAAAACCCTCACCTGAATTTCTTCGACGAGCCGCCGTTCCCGCGCCGTGTCCACCAGACGACAGCCCACCGTCGACCGCGGCGAGCACCGACCGCCCGCCTTCCTCCAGCCAAAACCCTCTCCTCCATCTGGCGTCGCTATCGCGCCTAGTCTCCAACCGTCGCTCCGGTGAGCCGCCGTAGCCGCTCCTGTGCGAGATCCGCCTCCCATCTTCTCCGCCGCGGCCTCCTCCGCCGCGGGCGCGCCGATCCGCCTCCCACCGGCACCCATCCGCCGGAGCTTCGTACCGGAGCCGTGCCGCCACGGAAGCCCCGCGACCGCCCTTTTTTGCGCGACCACCGTGCCTTTTCCCCTCTATGGCCGGCGTCCAGAGCCGTCCGCCGCTCTCGACCACCCATCCGCCGAGCCACCGCGAGTCCGTCCGGCCGCCGCCGATCGTCCGCCGTCAGCCGAGCCAGGCGCTCAGCGCCTCCGCCACTCCCGGTGAGCGTTTCCTTTTTCCCCCTTTACTCTGACTCTCCTCTCTTCAATTAAGAACAGAGCTTATGAGCTGCTGTTATTATAATTTATTAATTTAATTATTATTATTAATATTATTAGTATTATCTAGTATTGTATTATATTTATTATTATTATTATTTGTATTATTATTATATTAAGATTATCATTCTGTTAATTATTATTATTATATTGATTATTATTATTATTATTATTTATTATTATTATTATTATTATTAAAGAGAAAAGGGTTGTATAGTTTCATATAGGGTTTAATATATTATTTTTTTATAATAATTATTATTATTGTTATTAGTATCATTATCCTTTTAAATTATTTTTACAAAATATTTAATTTAGTGTATTCATCTAATGTAAAATTCTGATAGTAAATCATAAATTTCAAATTACTATACAATAAATATTTTTTAAGTATTCCTCTAAAATTATTGTTATTAATAAAAATGGTTCAAGTAATTATGTAAATTGATTATAAAAATAGTTTTTCAAAAATAGTACATGTATTTATTTTCACAATTTCTCTTCAATTATCTTAGCTGATCATGACTAATCGTATCTCTACTTCCTTCCCGATTTCGGACCCCTACGCCTCGATCGTGGCTATTGGACTATTGAAACATGTCAGATAACACCACCATACCAGGCGACACACCAGGCAAGATACCTTGCCATTATACTGTTTATATTCAGTTTTATTTTATACATGTCACTGTTCATTTATTTCTAGTTTTGATTACTGCCTGCTCAGTGATATTAGTTGTACCTTATTATTTACCCTTTGATTGCATATGGACTTAGAGTTAAGGGACTACCACTAGCTTAGAACATTGCATAAACTTTGACACTGTTGTGCCAAGAGATGTGTGAGTTATGAGTAGCATATAGTCTACGGACTTGCGTTGGCTGATCACTGATGCATGCAGGATGTACGTTAGGTCTAACTGTCAATGTTGTATGTTAGAAGCCTTGACGGTTAGTAGTGTTACATGTCGTGGATACGACATGATAGGTACATTGGGTGGGGAGAACATTTCCTTATCGTATGGGCTTCTATTGTACTTCCCTTGTAACCCAAAGCTCCGCTGGAGATACGGGTATGAGACTCTCAGGTTGGCCACTGTCGTTTTTGAACGTCATACTCTCGGTCACTGGTGCCCAAGTGGGGACTATACCAGATCCCATTACAGCCAGGGCTCATGCGACGAAAGGTTTGTTCTCACTGCATGTTCACTTTAGTTTGATTAGATTACCTTATATTTTGTCACTTTTGATTGTGGCATATTTTATATTCAGTATTATTTGGCATGTTGATATATCTTGTTACGTCCCTCTGAGGACCTGGTTATCTCGCAGGTGTGTGTTCTTGTTTTGCAGGTGTTCTAGCCGTGGCCATGATCGTCACTATCTCTTTGAGGATGCTTGTACTTTGCTCGTCTTCGCTTGCCGCCAAACTCATTTTATTTTCATGTACTTATCCTTACTTGTTGGTAGTGGATTTGTCTCCGCCCAACGATTGTATACATGACAAATTCAAAGTTGCTTTTATATCATTATTTATTGTGGATGAGATTTAGTACCTTGGTTACTGCATATTACAGCTTATGTATATACGAGGGTCCATATTTGCATGTATACAACTGGCATGATTACGTTCTAGTCCTACGTATTTTGGGACTGGGGCATTACATTTTTGTGGTGGCCCATGCAGGTCCATTTGTCGTTTCGGTTACATAAATGTACCGAACGGGCCTGCAGTATAGGATTAGAGTTTAGAATCTCATTCACCTACTTGACATCCTCCCTTGACTTCAAATTCCGAACTCTTGTTCGACCTCCTTGATTTATCTTGCTTGACTCCTCCTACTGTAAATCCTTAGTTTCGTGTTTAGTAAGATGACTACACTAGTATATGCCCATAGGTTAAACACATGGCTAGATGGATTATATTAACAATTAATATACATGGAGATTTCATTTGAGTTGTAGATGCATTTATTTTCCTAGAAATATGATTTTAAGGATTAGTTAATTTCAAGTTGGGTAGTAGCGTATTACCGCCTCCAAAGGATAGTTAGAATTTTATTTTGCATTACATGGTGTATACACAAGAGAATAGCTAGATCGAGAAAACAAAATTATGATTTATGATTTTTGGAAATTGTGAAATAGTCTATGATTTATTGGGATAGGAAACCGATTTGGAAAACATCTTTAAATTGTGACACATGATTTACGATTAAGTTCAAGTTTGGATTGAATATGTTAAAGTTTATCTCAAATTTATTAAAGTGTTTTAAATTATAAGTTATGATTTGTAACGATTAGAGAATATGAAGGGTTTATGATTTACAGTTTATTAGAGGGCTTGAGGATTTAAATTGATTCTACGAATTATAAGTATTTAATTTTGAGCTTGAAGAGATAATGGTAAAAAATTTGTTTGAAATATTTTTGGAAGATATGAAATCGACTTGAAGAAAAAATATTTAAAATTTGCTCATATGATCTATGATAATAAGTTATTTAGATTTCGAGTTTAAAGCCTTGATTATGGATATTTAAGTTTTGGTAAAAAAAAGGGGTTATTATTCAAGTTGCGATATATAAGGGTTGTTTCGAGATTTACTAGAGATTTAAAATTGTGATTAAAGTTGACAGTCTAAGATAATTGAAATTTTGGCGAAGTATCTTGAAATTTATTGAGAAAAATTTCGAAGAACTTGAAATTTAGATTTGATCATATTGGTAGAGGGCCAAGAAGCAAGTAAGGTCACCCTAATGGGATAGAAGTATTCCACATTAGGGCCATGCCACCTATGACTACGATATTGCATATACACAATTATAGTTAGTCATCGACCAAACCGATAAAACATATCTTTGACTTACTCGACCTTCCTCAAATCTAGATCATTATTTGTAACCATCTAATTGTTTGAAACTTAGAAATGATTAGAGTCGTTCCCTTGACCATGCCTTATTATGAGACTATTTTCTCTCTAGAAACTGTGCCTCTAACTTATCTTAACTTGATCTACGATCTTTCATAAATTATCTTTCTTCGTGCCTTAAACCTTTTATTTTGTGCATTAATTAGTACCGTATGAAAACCCACTTTCTATTCTTGATCACTTGGCGTTCCCCATGTGACTTTGATATTTGGAGCACAACACTAGACATTTTCTTCCAACAAATGTCACATGCACGACCTAGACGAGCTCACCTTCATGTAGGTGTATCATGTCCCACTAAAAACATCCCTTGTACTCTATTTTTATGGTACGACTTTCGGGTCAAAAAGACTCAACTATAACCTATACCATGGTACCGATATACTTTTGACTATATAGTTGGACTCGATCTCGACTCAGATCTTCGGTCCGATTGCGGTCTACTAAACCCGTTAAATACTTAACTTGTGTTTTTATCTTGACCGCTTAACCCTGTCATTTTATTTTCATGTCTTATCTCGATTCACTTAGACACATAACATTTTTAGCTCTTCAATATTGCAAAACCTTACTTTTTCCCTTCTCACTAAATTGCTTGTCATATTTACCTTGATTCCTCTATGGTTTATGAAATTTTGCTCATGTTATGATTTCTTTGCTCGAAGAAAAATGTGATCATGACAATCTTGGGTTAGTAGAGGTTAGATTAGAGAGCCCCACAGCATGAATAAATAATGTAGTTGGTTAAAGATAATTACGAGATTATGAGGTATAGATGGGACATAAATAGGAATGTGCAATAAATCCGAATCAATGAAGTAAGGAATGATATTATGTTTTGATGAAACACTCGAGGATAAATAGACTTCGCGACTTTCAAATTTGTTTTGAGGTAACTACATATCGAGTGAAATTTTTTTCTAAAGTGTTGATTAAGAACCAAAGTTATATATTAAATTTATGGATGCAATTTTGATAAAGACAATGTTGGCGTTGCTTTCGATAACATATAGTGTTATGATAATACTAGTTTTCAGGATAACTAATTGTTGAAGAAGGAAACCTTTATATTTGATTAAGTTCTAAAATGATTACGAATAAGAAGTTGAGAGGAGTTCTTTTCTACCATTAAGAAACTGAGATTGTTGAAAAAAATTTTGAGAGAGACTAATAAATATTTGAGGAAATTTTGAATTATCATGATAGAAGATTGAGTTATGATTTGAGGAAATTTTCAATTATGATGATAGAAGATTGAGTTATGAAGGTATACCATTAGTTTTCGAGATTTATCGAACATTGAAGATGGACTTTTATTTTGGTACCTATGGATGCAGTATACATTGACCAATAAATACAAATTTGTAGAAACTAGACTTTAACTTTTACTTGGGCCAAATTGGTTGAAAGTTTTGGAATTTTAATTTTAGAGGAAATTATGGCTTGGAAAGATATGTATAAAGTGAGCTAGTATAATGGAGATTATGGAATTCAAATTTGAGAACTATTTTATGACGAGATATAGGAAGTTCGAATACAATTATAATCATATTGATTTTTGGTAACGGGACGTGGTACGAAAGAAATTAATGGAAAGAACGATTTATGAAAAGAGATTACACGAATATTGATTAAGGAATTTATTACCTACTTATGAGGTTGCCTTTTTATGATTAATGATAGGGTTGATCGAGCTTAGTCATTGGTTGGTTGTCATATGCATGATCATAATCTAAATTGAAACCATCGAAATTTTCTGTTCTAGTGCTCAAATGACATATTGCCATTGAATTGTCGCTCGCCTCATCGTCGAATATTTTGTTGCATTCTCGTCCCAAGAAGATCTAGTAAATCTATTCGAATAAACCCGTCCCATCCCCTTCACCCTACCTACCCTATCTATCCCTAAATTTCGAGGACAAAATTCTTTTAAGTTGGGTAGGATGTAAGCCCCCTAATTTTCTACTACAGTTTTTTTATTTAAAATATATGTTTGTATTTATTTTTGTACTTCGTATCTAACGTCGCAAACGACTTCGCATTTTCGTATTTGCGTAGCAAGAATTCGTTTCATAAATTCTCGACGAGTGCGAATATGTGTCGAGGTACATATTTTAGAAAAATATTTTATTATAAATTTTATTTTTATAGAAAAGGTACATGTTCAAATAATATGTGATATTTTTAATTTCTAAAAGAGTTATTTGTTCGTCGTTTAAAAATGAGTGGTAATTTTAAAAAAATGTGGTTTATATGAAATATTTCCAAAAGATTTGCGAAATATGATATTGCTTATTAATATATTCTGTTAATTATAAAAGCTAGATCATGAAGTAATATTTAAGTATTTATAGTGATTTTCAAATTAATTATTTCCATATTTATTTAACTATGAAAATGATATTTAGGATTTTGTTAATTTTAATATTTGATTAAATATGATAAATTAAATGTAAGATTTTATTGGCTTTATTTAAAATATTTTAAATTAAGTATAGAATTATTTGGATTTTGATTTGATTTGAATTGGCTTTAAATCTATTTAATTACATAATGAATTATCTATTGGGTATTTAAATAAAATCCAATCCTATCCAACTGGAATTCCCACCATAAAAGGAGGGTACTCCTCCAGAAATTTTCATCACAGGTGCATCGTGTCTATGCCTCATCTACTCCACTATTTTTTATTACAAATACAACCATCCCTCCGTATCCGACATCTCGGACCTCGACACCATCCGTGTCACGCAGGACACAATCCAGCCATGCCGGACACCCGACACGACACCCTAACCTACTGCCGGCAGCACCGAGCGTCTCTATCCGTCACCGGAAAACCCATCCCATCTCGACCAAAATCTCAGGCCACCACCAATACAAACACCACCCCGCCACGGCCGGCGTCGCCCTCTCCACACCCCTGACATCTGCCAACACCCCGACGCCATCACCACTGCTCTCCACCACCACACCCGGACAACACCACCACCTCTACCACCGTGTCCGACCACCGTCGTGTTCCCCAAATTAACCCCTCCCATCACAAGATAGTAGAGGAGAAAGAAAACCCTCACCTGAATTTCTCGACGAGCCGCCGTTCCCACGCCGTCCACCAGACGACAGCCCACCATGACCGTGGCGAGCACCGACCGCCACCGCCTTCCTCCAGCGCCAAAACCCTCTTCCATCTGGCGTCGCCACCGCGCCTAGTCTCGAACCGTCGGCGCTCCGGTGAGCCGCCCTAGCCGCTCTCCTGTGCGAGATCTGCCTCCATCTTCCTCCGCCGTGGCCTCCTCCAGCCGCGGGAGCAGCGATCCGCCTCCCACTGGCACCCATCCGCCGGAGCTTCGCGCCGGAGCCGCGCCGCCACGGAAGCCCCGCGATCGTCCCTTTTTCGCGTGACCACGCGCTTTCCCCTCTATGGCCGCGTCCAGAGCCGTCCGCCGCTCTCGACCACCCATCCGCCGAGCCACCCGTGAGTCCGTCCGGCCGCCGCCGATCATCCGCCGTCAGCCGAGCCCGGCGCTCAGCACCTCCGCACCACTCGGTGAGCGTTTCCTTTTCCCCCTTTACTCTGACTCTCTCTCTCTTCAATTAAGAACAGCTTATGACTGCTGTTATTATAATTTATTAATTTAATTATTATTATTAATATATATTAGTATTATCTAGTATTGTTATTATATTATTATTATATATTGTATTATTATATATTAAGAGTCATTCCTGTTAATATTATTATTATGATTATTATGATTGATTATATGATTATTATTATTATTATTATTTATTAAAAGAGAAAAGGGTTGTATAGTTTCAATAGGGTTTAATAATATTTATTTTTAATAATTATTATTATTGTTATTAGTATATTATCCTTTTAAATTATTTTTATAAAATATTAATTTAGTGTATTCATCTAATGTAAAATTCTGACTAGTAATCATAAATTTCAAATTACTATACAATAAATATTTTTCAAGTATTCCTCTAAAAATTATTGTTATTAATAAAATATGGTTCAAGTAATTATGTAAATTGATTATAAAATAGTTTTTCAAAAATTAGTACATGTATTTATTTCACAATTTCTCTTCAATTATCTTAGTGATCATGACTAATCGTATCTCTACTTCCTTCCGATTTCGGACCCCTACGCCTCAATCGTGGCTATTGGACTATTGAAATATGTCAAAGAACACCGCACCATACCAGGCGACACACCAGGCAAGATACCTTGTCATTATACTGTTATATTCAGTTTGTATTTATTACATGTCACTGTTCATTTATTTCTAGTTCTTGATTACTGCCTGCTCAGTGATATTAGTTGTACCTTGTTATTTACCCTTTGATTGCATATGGACTTAGAGTTAAGGGACTACCACTAGCTTAGTGCATTGCATAAACTTTGACACTGTTGTGCCACGAGATGTGTGAGTTATGAGTAGCATATAGTCTACGGACTTGCGTGTTGGCTGATCACTGATGCGTGCAAGACGTGCGTTAGGTCTAACTTCAATAGTTGTATTAGAAGCCTTGACGGTTAGTATGTTACATGGTCTGGATACGACATGATAGGTACATGGGTGGGGAGAACATTTCCTTATCGTATGGGCTTCTATTGCACTTCCTTGTATCCCGGAAGCTCCGCTGGAGATACGGGTATGAGCCTCTCAGGTTGGCCACTGTCGTTTTTGAACGTCATGCTCTCGGTCACTGGTGCCCAAGTGGGGACTATACCAGATCCCATTACAGCCAGGGCTCATGCGACGAAAGGTTTGTTCTCACTGCATGTTCACTTTAGTTTGGTTAGATTACCTTATAGTGTTTGTCACTTTCTTTGATTGTGGTATATTTTATATTCAGTATTATTTGGCATGTTGATGTATCTTGTTATCCCTCTGAGGACCTGGTTATCTCGCCAGGTGTGCGTTCTTGTGTTTGCAGGTGTTCTAGCCGTGGCCATGATCGTCACTATCTCTTCGAGGATGCTTGCACTTTGCTCGTCTTCGCTTCGCCGCCAAACTCATTTTATTTTCCATGTACTTATCCTTACTTGTTGGTAGTAGATTTGTCTCCGCCCAACGATTGTATACATGACAAATTCAAAGTTGCTTTATATTATTTATCTTTGTGGATGAGATTTAGTACCTTGGTTACTGCATATTACAGCTTATGTATATATACGAGGGTCCATATACTTCGCATGTATACAGCTGGCATGATTACGTTCTAGTCCAACGTATTTTGGGACTGGGGCGTTACAATTTGATTCAAAGTTTTCCCTCAACCATTTGAAACACATATGAAATAAGGATTATAATGTTTTTATTTCCCTTATCTTTAGTTATTTCCTCCCCAATCAATCTTTTACTTTAAGGATTGGGACTTATAGGCATGTATTTACGCTTTCTATCATAGTCAACTAGTTTGAATCTCTAGTTGCTCCTTGAATTTCTTAGGAATATAGTTGGAGTAATTTAACGACTGCGATGGCTAGACAACAGCGCACTGTCGCCAATTGCTTGAGAAGGGATAGTGTGGGCTCACTACAGCCAGCAGCGCATTGGCGAGGCACGGCCCATAGAGTTGAAATCATTTCGAGGATCGTAGGTTATAGAACATTGCTAAACTATGTCATCATTGACCTCTTTAGATCTTAGATACCCTTGTGTCAATATAAGGTAGAGTATCTGATGGCATATCACATCTGAATCACGGAACCAAGGGTTTACCACAATCCGAGTATACGGGCGAGGCATAATTCTCAGTCAAATGATTTCAGACGTGATTGCAAGTTTAGGATACTATAGAGGATTGGAAAATGCCATGTGTATCCCATAAGATCCAAAGCCAAAACTAGTGAAAGCTCTGTAAGTTGGATAGCCTGTCTCCCAACTTAGCATTCCGTGGTCCTTGTGATCCGTTGACGAGGTAATTGACTGACACTAATAGGTTTTCCTAGAATATAGAATTTAGAGTTCCATAACCCATTAGTTGACCAAGGCCTTATGGATAAGAAGATAGTAGGATGACTGTATAAGCAAAAATACCATGTAAGATTTTGATCCTCTCAAAACTTGAACTACTTGTCCTCCTTTCAAAAATCTCGCATACTTGTATTTTGACTATCTTGACCAACGCTGCAATTACAGCCTAGTTTTGCAAGTTTACTCTTTTATCGAGCTTGATTCAAGACACATGTTATTGGGGACGCCTACTAACATATTGTTTAATCAGAATCGATGTATTATGGTCTGATCAACTGTAGTGCACTCGGTTCGCCCTCCCTCAGATTAATCTACGTTGATTGAGATGTAGATATCTCTAGGATCTCATCCGCGACTGCTTTGACGATTTCTCTTGAATTATACATCCGCCTTTGAATCACGTGATTGTATTCAGTGACATCTCTCTTGAACTCTTTATTGTTTTTGTCTTTCACTGATTGGAAAGACGAAAGATCGTAATTGATAGATAGATACAGAGTATCCCCCATGGCTATGATAGTTGTATACACAAATGTAGCTACCATCGGCCAGCCCTGTGACTGGAACCTTGCCTTGAGTTGCTCGCCTTCCCTTCGACCCTAAATCTACTATCATGATCTTCTAGTCATTGGAGTCCGAGAATGATTAGGATCTCTTCCTTGATCAAATGCCAACCTAGGAGACTACCTATTCTCAAGAGACCAAATGTTGTGAGCCTCTAATTATTTGTTGAAGTTTGCTTTAACTAGAACCCTTGGGACAATAGTCTGGCAGGTTTGATACAAATAGAAATTTACGACTCAGTTGTTAGAAATCTCTTCATATGATGTGCCTTAGAGTTGGTTATCCCGCCGATAACTCTTGTAAACTATGTACGAGTAGATCATTCTATTTTATCGACCGTGTGTCATTTTACACACTCATTTTCCATTTATTGAAGAACGTCCCTTGACTTAACTTATATCTACCGTATCCCGTTACACCGTGCCTTATTCTTTATTAACAAGAGATGAGGTATAATATCCAGACTTTGGAATTCTTCTAACCTCATTATTCCTAAAACCATGTCCCAGCTTCTATAGTGGGTAGACTGTAAGCCTTCTAAATTTTTGGGATATACAAAGATTACCGATTGATTAGAATAATTCCATTAGAATGATAATTAGTGCCCATGGACTCCCACTTTCCATTTAGATCATTTTGTGTCCCCGGTCGTGTCATTAATATTCGGAGCACGAGACCAGCAGTTACCTCCCAACAAATTTCATATGCAAGATCTAGACGAGTCCACATACATCTAGGTATATCATATCCCACTCAAACACGTCCCCTTGTACTCTATTTTTGTGGTACGACTTTCAGGTCAAAGGACTAGCTATAACCCTTACCATAGTAGCCGTATACTTTTTGACTTCCATTACCGCCTCAACCCCAACTCAATTCCTTTGACCCAATATATGGTGGTGATCTACTCGAAGCTCACTACGTGCACGCCACTAGTATGCCACCCAATTGAGGCCTCATGTGCTACTTAAACACAAAAGTCATCGAAGGTGCATTTTGGACTTTAGGAACCTAGCTAACCAACTTGATTGGCAACTAGCTCAACCACTTGGGTTGAAGCCTATTCTAGGTTACCCTAACCTAGTAGAAATAGTTTTATCTTGGAATCTTGTCCAAACAATATAGATTGAAATCCCAGGGTTCATTCAACCAACGTTTGATGTCCAAATAGGGAACCCATTAAGACCCAATAAAACCCATCCATGCTTACCACCATATTTGGACTAAAATTGAACTAATTGAAATAGGTCCCTATACCTATTATGTAGTCTCCACCTCTTAGAATATGAAGTCATTCGTAACTCTTATTTCATCTACCTGGAAGTCGCGATACGATCTTGTATTGCATTTATATCCCTTGCTCATGAGTTTAGATAACCACAGACAGATCACAATCTTGATTCCTCAAATTTTGTTCTATTATGGAGTCTTGTTCAGATAAAATTCCGAGGACGGAATTTTTGTATTGCATGGATTGTAAGTCCCTCTAAGAAACGAATCGTTCTTCGGTTTAGCAAGTGACTAGACTAGAGTACCCCAATCTAGCAAATAAGTCAGTGGTTCATAAACACCCTTTTTAGCTGTATCGTTGGATACTCTCTACCGCTCTTGAAACTTCGTAGTTGCTCTCGATTATTCTTCCTTATCTTCCTGTCCTTCCTATTTCAGAACGACGAATGGTCACGCTTATTAGAATTTATCAATATTTCTTAGCTACTTGTGTAAATTTGTTGCATGTTAACTTTTGGGTTGCTTGATAGATAGAAAAGGATTATAAATGCCATAAGCAGTAGATATCTATTGGTAGGATTGTCGGCAACTAGTTAGAAGATTATAAGATTTTAGTTTTGTGGAGTAGTGTGACTAAAGGTGGGTAGAAGTCCTCAAGTATTCGGAGTTATAAATGGCTAGAGAAGGTTATCAACTATTTTGAGGAGATTAAGGGTAAGGTAGACCTTCTTTTGAATCTTAGGGAATAGTTATGAATTAGAATTTCGAGGACAAAATTATTTTTAAGGTGGGTAGATTTGTAGCTCCCCTTTCCCAAAATTTTGGAATATTTTTATTATTATTTATTTTATTTAAATGGTGATTTTTAGATTTTTATAAATTATTATTTAGTTAATTATTATGGTAAATGATTTTAGCCACGGATAGGAATTGGAGTACAAGGTGACTAGAAATCGTGGCACGGATAGTGCAGTGGCGTGCTTTGACTAGTGTATTAGCCATGCCAGGGAAGGCTGAGCCATAGTGATGTCCTAACTAGGAAAACCAAGCTAAGTTGTGACATGACCATTATAAATAGTTTAATTATGCATTATTAATATTATTTGACGTTTAAGAGACCCGGTTGTACCAAACCAGCCCGAACTGGACCCGTACCAAGGCAAGCCCATGTAGTGATACGGTGTGATAAAAGACGTTCGTGTGGATATATTTTAAGGGTTATTTGTTTTATTGACATAGTATTAATTTTATAAAAGGTGGTTATACATATATCATATATATATATCCTTAATATTTTAAATAATATTTG
This sequence comes from Iris pallida, assembly GCA_029216955.1. Classification (NCBI taxonomy): domain Eukaryota; kingdom Viridiplantae; phylum Streptophyta; class Magnoliopsida; order Asparagales; family Iridaceae; genus Iris; species Iris pallida. The sequence goes on along the minus strand of JANAVB010044019.1, from coordinate 1,234,898 downwards.
ATTTTGAAGTATGTCAAATGATTTCCTTAAAAATATCTTAGCCGACTTTTAGGGATATTGGGCTATATATATTTGAGTATAAATATATTCTTAATGAGCAGACACAGTGTTTTGTGTATACACCGAGAGTTTTTTATTTACAAATTTTAGTATTTAGGATTTAATAAAAAATATTAGTTAATCATTGTTTATACTATTTTGTAAATATGGCTTATATATTTATATGTGTATGTGTATGTGTATGTATATATAAATAAATATTAAATATGTGTATGTGTAAGAATATATAAATAAATATTAAATATGTGTATGTGTATGAATATATAAATATATATTAAATATATGTGCATGTTTATGTAAATATAAATATACATATATAAGTGGGTATATATTATATATATGTATATGTGTGTGTATATACATGTATAAATGTACATAGATAATTATATATATATAAAATATATATATATATATATATATATATATATATATATATATATATATATATATATATATATATATATATATGCTAGAAATAAAGGAATAGAAAAAGAAATAGAAAAGAGAAAAAAAATAATAGCAGCAGCAGGCCCATGCCAAGCAGACCCAGCCCGGCTAGGCCGAGCGAAAAACAAAACCCCCAAAACTGTGCAATCCCGAGCGAAAAACCCGACCTCCCGAGCGGCAAACTTTGTATATATATAGATAGAAAGAAGGAGTTCTCATCTAACCCTAGCCCTACCCGAACCCACGCGAGCCCCCTGCGCATGCGCCGCCGCACGTCGCCGACGGTAGGCCGAGCACAGCCCCAGATGGCAGCGCGCGCACGCGCGAGGACAGAGGAATCACAACAGCAACGGCTGTAGATGCGCCCGTTCGAGACGTGATTTCTTCGTCGTTACTTTGCCGTTTTGCGAACCGATTGCTCAGGTATGACCCCAACACAACCACCTTCAAACCCCTCTAATTATATTCTGTTATAATCGCGCGACCAATCCAGGAAATCGACCCAAAGTCGATCGAAAAACTTGTTCAAAAATAGGGCAAATACAATACAATCATCCGCATTTGAAGATCGATTTTGATCGATCTAACGCCAGATTAGAATTTCTACTTGAACACAATTATAGACAACATGTAGGGCTCCATAACCCAATTCGCAGAAGTTGATTTCATCGACTACGCGTCGAGAAATCGGATCCCAAAGTTCATGAAAAACCTGTTTTAAAAACAATTAAATTCTTCGATACAACGTGCGTCCCGCCAATCTGGGCGACATGGTAGCAAACCGAAAGCATCGAAAGGTACGTATCGGCTTCGTGGACGTGTGGGCTTTGACGGAATTCAAATTGGTCGTGCGTTCATAACGAATTTGATACATATCCGTCAAAATTTACCGTATCAGCCACTGTACAAATTTCTCAATTACTTTGTGCACGCTCGTCAGATCGAGTCAAAAATTATGCCAACAGGACCGTATCATTTTTTTGGTCCTATATGCCAAATTTGGTCCCATTCTGAGACAGTTAAATTGGACCGCCGTTTTGCGGGCCCCACAGTCCGACTCAACGGACGATTTTGTGTACGGCCTGCCGAAATCTAACTTTGAACATACGGTTGGGTTCATATCAGAAAACCAGACCTTTTGACATATAGTTTGACGACTTTAGAGACCGTCGACTCTGGCACGCTTTTCGGTGCAAAGTGGATCCATCGACGGACACCGTTTTGACCAAAAATTATCGTTTTGCCCCTGTGTCCAGAATTGGACTTAAGGACTGGCAATCCTAGCTAATTTGACTATTTTGAGAACATTGATAATATTTATTTTAGCATCTAGAGACTTTTGCATGTGTTGACTTTAGTGACTCATCTGATGTGGTTGTACTATCGGTTTCTCCAGGTAAGGACCTCAGGCAAGTACACTTTCTGATTGCTTTCGATTCATAGTAGTCTTTTTATTTCATGTTTATACAAATGTCTTGCTGCTTGTTGACATGCTCGTCACACAGAGTAGTCGAGAGGGGAAATATCTTAGTAGACATGTGGACTACCCAGAACTATCCCAATATGTCTAATCTTAACTGATAGCAGCTGCACACGAAACGTGCAGGGTGCCGTATTTACCCCCTAGCCGTTCACATGTTGAAAAGGATATTTCAAACCACATAGATAGTTGTCTTTTATTTATTTTCCTTATCTTCTTCACAACTTGTCATGTCATCAGTTTACTTTCTAGTGTTCATCTCTCATATGTTATTTTCATGTCTTGTTAATTCTATTGTGTTTTCGTATTGCCGTCAGTTTATGTACTTGTTCCATTCCTGATTGGAAACCAACATTTTTTAGGTTAGCTGTGGCTTCTTTAGCATTGGGAGATACGGGTGTACTTGCAGACATAAACCTAGAGATAGATAGTTGTTGTATCATTTTCAGAACTTTGTATTTTCTTTAAATATAAATGTTGTAAATGTTGTAATAAATCTTAGAAATGTGAATGAGCAATAAATGTTATTCTTTTGTGATCTTGAGCATCTTGGCCGTTACAGCGTTCTACCGCCGACTATGCGGCTTAGGCTGGCTTAGACACGTCTCGTATCCGAAAAAGCAGGTACGGGTCGTGACAAGAAAAGACAACATTTTCTTCTTCCTTTTTGTGTGTGTCCACAAGAGTATATAATAAGAATCTCTTTTATGAATAATGAACTGAAGGTTACAAAGGCTTGAAAAGCCCGTCTGAATATGCCAACTGGCTACTGTCATGACCCATTCCTGAATAATCGGACACGAGTAGGACACGCCCAGCCTTCGTCGTTAGACACGACGAAGTAAGCTGTACCAAACTAGGGAAATCTAACCAGATAATCATAAATGTATATAATTACAGCATCTAAAACGTATCCCAGAATGATCACCATAATACACAATTCTATGTATATAAATGTACGAGTCATCAAGAATGAAATGTACTATGAATTCTAAATCAATATCTAAAAGTAAGGCTAACAGTCTAAACCTGAAACCTTAATCTAAGTCATGACCATCCTGCTCAGCTAAGATCTCGGGCTCTGGCCCATAAGGTAGAATGATATCCTGCAAGCATACCTGCAACTTATCCAGTCAGGAGCGGAGCAAAGTTCAGTTCTAGGTAATGAACAAGACATCATGATATAAAAGTAAAAAAAAACATGGTATGTAAAGCACAAGAAGGAACATGGTGTATAAGTACATGAAAGAACGTGGTACGTAAGAACATGAAAGAACATGGTGTGTAAGAACATGAAAGAACATGGTATCTCAGGAATCACATGAACTAAGTACATGATATATCTCCTGAACATGTGTGTACAATATTTGAAATATAACTAAGTATGTGACCGGCTAGGATAAGCACATGAAGGCACATGAAGCACATAAAAGCACATGAATGGTACGGCTTAGGACCCGCGTGCACGATACGGGGTCTAAGCTAAACACACCTGATTTGTTTCATGGGTTTGGTCACATAAATAGTATATTTCCCCTCCCCAGGTACAAGTAATAAGAACAAGGAACATATGAGCACCAGAAAAACATGCCGTGTCGCAGTGTGTCAATCAAGGAAGCACATGATATAATGAAATGTACAAGACCATAGAGTGTACTTGCCTGGCTCCGGAAAAGTACTGGTGATCAAGGAAACTGGATAACCTCCTGTTATGAATAATTATAAGTTGGGATAAGACTATGCATCAAGTTATGGTTATCTTATTATTCCAAATATTTTGCTAATGTGAATTAACACAAGAGTTCACTAATCTACATAAATCCTTAATTGTTCCTATGATTCCCTTATATATATAAAAACATATATAAATAGAGGAATTCCTAGATATCTATATACAGACTACAAGTAGTTGAATAAATAAAAAAATCATTATAGAATATTATTATTATAACTCAAGAAATACTGATATTCTAATACTACATATGATCATCCATGTATACGAAAACTCAACTCCTATAAACCTTCTCAAGTCAAGTTCGCAACATAACCCTTAAATCACAAATTTTAGGAATAAAATTACTCTAAGCTATGGAACCCATCCATATGCCATAGATTCTTAGCCTGCTAGGAAAGTATTTCAAAAGTAGCAAATAGAAAAATAGCACTTATAAAATCAAGCTACTGCTGTACGTGTAGGCATGGCAATTCAACACTTGGTTACTTCAAAGCCTTTCCCCAACAAGAATAAAATACCTATACTTGAACAACCCAGTTCTGACAAGGAATATAAAATTATAATAATTACAAACCAACTCAAATGGACTAATTCCCCCAGCCTTCCCTGGTTCACTGTACCAACGGTCACTAATGAAATTCAAATGCAGCGACAAACTCAACAGGTCAATACCACTCCTCTAACAACTCGATCAACCTTGGTTCATGTTCGTATGCATCCCGACACAATGTCAGCACTCGATAGTCACGAACGATCGTTGGACACGGCCGAAACTCAAACACAAGTACACTGGTAGGTTCAATTAATGAACCTGATCAACAGGTCACTGCAGGATACGGACACAGTCTACTTAAAACAAAATTCGAGATGGAACTACAAGAGTCAAAGGAACAAGATTTACCTGAGATGAATCCCTGTCAAGAGGACTCTCCACAGACTCGGACACGACCTCTTCGTGCTCAAATTACTGCTATAACCCAGGTTGAGGCATTAAATAAAACAGGTTGTGGTCAGAGACGTAAAGTTAAGGTTCTAAGTTCCTTCTGTTATCCGAACAACAAATTTGTACAGGGAGACATTCCTAGTTCTCCATGGTTAACCAAACCAAAACTTAAACCCCAAAACTCCATTCGAATGATTCAATAAATTCCTGCCACATTACTGCTCAACCAAAAAATCAAATTCAGAAGAACAAAACAGAGATCAATCCACTCACCTATGGAAATTCCTAGCCCGAATCGATAGGAGATTGACTCGATCCTACTGATCGACTAAGCTGATCGGATGTTAGGATAGCTCCTTCTAAGAGATTGATAATTCTCCGTCTATATCTCTGATCCACAATTGTCAGGAGAATTTCAATCGATTACAAAACTGAGAAAATAGGAAATTTAGATCTGGAAATGAACAAAATTAAAATATACACTCACTGATCCGATCTTTAGAGAATGATGATCACTTGAGTCCAAGGAACAGAGTTTGATGCAAATTTTTGACTACGGAAGAAGAATGGAATTAGGAATAGATCGAAGAATTCAAATTCCTACAGAATCATTAATAACGATGGCGTCGACGTACCTACTAGATCTTGGTGCAGATCAGGCTCCCTGCTGCCACGAAGAGATCCATCGGAGATACGCTGAAGCCGTGCTGTGCCGACGATGGGTGGATTCGACCGGTTCAGTCGTCGAGGAAGAATTGACGCGTCACCGTCTTCATCATCTTCGCCGTAGCTTTCGCTGCTGTTGCGGTCGGGGTCATCGCCATCGCCGTTGGGATCGTCGTCGTCGCCGTCGGGGATTTGTTTGGTCGACGGAGAAGAGAAGAGCTGAACGGAGTTGGGAGGAAGAGGAATGGGAAAGAGACTCGACTGAATTTGGAAAGAAAGAAAAAAAATGAAGTCTGAGTCTCTCTATTCCATCACTCAGACTTAATAATGAAAAGAAAGAATTTTTATAAAATAATGTAGATGCATGCAATTTCAGTCAGAAAGTCTATGCACCAGACTACATGCGGCAGAGCTTGGACAGAGTACTTCACCGCAAAAAGCAACAAATATAGACATTGAAAGAGAACTTTTTATTTTTCATATAAAAGTCTATTACATGTCTAAGAAAGACTATACAAAGGAGAATTTCTACAAAGAAACGACCCTAAGTCTACAGCCAGCAATTAACATGTGCCCTCAGCCAGGCGCATCCCAACATGCGCCCTCAGCCAGGCGCATCCCAACATGCGCCCTCAGCCAGGCGCATCCCACCATGCGCACTCAGCAAGGCGCATCCTTTTCAGCAGCTCAGTTATGTGCATCCTCAGTTATGTGCATCCCTTTGACAGCTCAGTTATGTGCATCCCTTCAGCAGCCCAGTTATGTGCCGCTCTTCCAGCCAGGCTCACCGCCGTCTAAATGCTTCGACTAATGAAGCATTTATTGAGCAGAACGAGGGTGGCAATCAACCCTCCAGCCCAGGAAGGGAAAAGAACCACAAGCCAACCTGTGGCCAGGGGAGGCTTCGAAAGAGCCTCCAAATACCAAGGAAGACCGTGATCGAAACCACGGCCAAAGGAGCAGCTTTCAACACAACCAGAATGGGCTACACCCATTTTGAAGGAAGAAAGAGCCACTAAAGCTGCAGCACCACAATTCTGATCTACGTCTCTTCCTGCACAACGAAGACGAGGCCCGAGCATCCCTATCTTTGGATGCAACAGGTACCTTTCGCCTGCCTCGGAAGCCCTCGACTCCGACTTTTGGATGTAACAGTCACCTTCAAGTGCATCAGCAAAGACACTGCGTCGCATCTTCACTCTCGGAAGCATCCCGTCAACAGAATGCATTCGAGTACACAAGTTTATGTCGGAAAGACGTGAGAGAACGAGAAGCAAACCTTCTCCCCATGCCACTATTTATAGGCCGGGCCAATCAAACCCATGCGCCAAGTGGATGGCTCTCCGAATTCCGTACAATAAATTTGCATTAAATGGATGAACCAGACGCTTCGAATTCAGCCAAGTCAAAATGGCTATTTAAAGCACTCGAAGAATATAACTATCGCACCATTAAAGACGTGTCACGAAGCGGATGCGTCGGCTAGACCGCGCATCACATAGACGCGCCCTTCAGCATCAAGCGTATCACAGAGGATGCGCCCCCATGCGTCCCCATACGCCTAGTGGAAAGCCAACCGACGCGCCCACTCAGCTGTCCATCGAATGTCACAAACATTAAATGCTGAACTGACAGAGTTGGCAGCATGCCTCCCGAAGTCTGATCAGTCGGCAGCTTTTTTAGAAGACGAAGCATCGCCAACGTCAACATCATCACTACTTCCTTCCGACGGCTACTGCTACATGGCCACCCAACCATCTCGCATGCGCCTCCGCAGCCATGCGCCCAAATCCGCATGCGCCTCAAAAGCCATACGCCTCAGACTTCTCCCTGATCCCAAAAGACAGGAGTAAAGTCACTACTGAAGCTCTGCATACGTCTCGAAAGCCATGCGCCCAGAATGGTTCGTGACTCCTAAAGGTTACGAGCCAAGGTCTCCTCATGCGCCCAGTCCTAGGCGCATCTTACCAAATCATTCCCCCATCAAATCCGAGATCTCCGAGCCATGAGTCGACGACACGTGTCCTTTGACTCGACTCACCCAAGATCTTAGCAACAGAAAGATCTTCTCCTCTGCTACGTGCCGGTCCACAACAGCAGCATGAAGAATTCAACCCCTCGATCAGGGCGCATCGTTCATACGCCTCCATCAGCAATCAACACGTGGCGTCCCCACGACCAGGCGCATCCTATATGCGTGCATGAGCAGCCTACCTACAAAACTATAAATAGAAGGATCATTTCCTTCTTCCACACATAGACGGACCTACCTATGTGCACACATATCAACCTCCACAAAGAACAAACAGAGACTTCGCACCACCAGAGAGGCAGATACAGACACTCAAGGTGTTCCTCCTCTCAGCAAGCTCCAGCACCCAGAGCAATCCAAACCTTCAGAGAACCGATAATCGTCGTCAGATCGTCAACGGAGTCAACGCATTACCACTCACTCCATCGGCACAAGGAACCCAGATTAAACAAAACTGTACTCCTAGGACTACGTCTAAGTCCTATATTGTAACACTGTTCTGTTTGTATTAAAATTTACAATCAATGAATTTTAATGGCAAACAAGCTGGCGACTCTGCTGGGGACCTCTTTCTCCTCCGCCGAGAAATCTGTGTCACAATCCGACGACGTGAAGGTGGGCTCCTCCCACAAGATGTTGGTCGTACGCCTCAATCAACATGCGTATGAGGAGTTCATATCTGAAGGCAGAGTGAGTCCTTCGAAGCCGCTGTCGAAGCCAAAGAAGACCCGCAGAGTCTGGGTGCGCAAGGTTGACGCCTCGGGCACCACCACCGAAGGGGATGCGCCAATCTAGCCTTTCCTTCCAGCTGACGTCTTCAGCAACCAAGATGCGCCCGCTGGTGCATCGCATCTCTCGAGGAAATGTACGGCTAACCACGTTCCCCAGCCATCTCCCTCTCAGGCGAGGAAGATGCGTCGATGGAGCAGGGACGCAGCCAATGTCCCGTGCATCACCTCTGATGCGCCACAGAAGGTCTCTGTCTTTGACAGACTCACTCGCTGTAGTGGCGAAGAGAATTTGGATTCTGAGTACTACGCGCCCAGTGGCCTGGTACGAAGAAGTCCAAGGCAGCATAGGCCATACGTCCCAAACGTGCTATGCCAGCAACAAGCCAGAAGCATGCGCTCACAATTATGCGCGCTGCTGATGGTAAGTTGTACAAGGTCGACTCGAGTGCTGCGGCATCGAGAACGAGCCGACCTTCAAAGTCCTTGTCTCACTTGGGCGTATGTACTGCGTGCACAACCAAGTCAAGTAAGGCAAATCCAGTGGTCTTGAACTCCCGTGCCTCCTCCGGTTGTGCGTTTGAGGTCTGTTCAAGTCACTCCAAATGTTGAGGTTTCCCCACTTCTGATCGAGATGCCTGTTTGGTATTAGATCAGGGGGCACAACACTCACTTGACCACCCCGGCGCTTGGCCTTGCCATGCGCCTGAAGGGGGTACAAAAGTGGCACTCTCCTCCAACGATCTACGTAACGTGATCACTCACAAGCGCCGATCAGGAGAGTTGACTGACAAGCACGATGTACCTCTCACGGGGCATACTTGTGCTGTGGTCACCATCAACTGCTGTTGTAAAATGGCAGTCCTACCAAGGTAGTCGGTATTCCAGCGGCTGCAATCGTCGACACCTCTCCGACGTCGCCTTGGGAAGAAGGTGTCAACAGAAAAGGAACCAATGGTTGCTTCATGCAACGTGATCTCCAACTCCTCGTCAGTCCGAAAGGCGACTAGCAGTTTCTCTTCTTCGTCCAAAAGTCAACCGAGGAAAACCAAGACAGCTGTCTCGTCCTCCGGAGTGTTCGAAGGCACTCGAGCGAGGAAGAAGATCTTGGAGGAAGCTGGGGGTAGTCAGACCCTTGTGGAGCCTCCCTCCGAAGATGAGTGTGTCCAAAGCACACCTGGGGCAGATCCTCGAGGCGAAATCAGCCTCCCAAAAGCTCCTGAAGACGAGGATATCCTCCAGAACATAGCTGGGGGTAGTCTAGCATCTGCGGACCCGAGTTCCGGAGATGAAAAGGCCCTTCAAGACGGAGCTGATGGTAATCAGGCCCTTACAGACGCGCCCGTGGTGGATGTTCTTCCGAATATAGCCGGGGGTAGCCAAGACGAAGCTCCAGGAGAGACGACTCCCCTACAAGAGAGCGAGGCCGAGAGTGAGGCCTCAACCCATCCATCCACTCTCGGTCGCGTCATGACAGTAAACGTGACTGGAGCTGATGTCGAGTCTGATGCGCCGCCTACAGACCTCGTCCAGCGCATAGATACTCTGAAGGGAGAACTCAAAACCCTCTCTGCCTCTATGCAAACACTGACTCAAGCAGTATTTGAGATACGGTCAGCTTTGACCAGGACACCTTCTACCGGTCCCGACCCAGGAGCCAATGGAGAGTCGAGTGTACCCCTTCAACGGGTATCCTCGGACGCAGATCGCCGAGAAGCACCTTGGACGTCGGAGCCCTCAAATGCTCAACATCTGGTGGTACCACCTTTCCCGACTCCCAGCTCCACGGAAAACGTGGTCGAGATGATCAGGGACCTGCGCGAGCGCTTTGAGTCCATGACGAGACAAGAGGAGCGCCAGAAAATGGGCATCCCCAGCCTTATCCCCTCGAGTGGAACAAGGTGGTTTATCCTCCAAAGTATAAACTACAAACACTGACGCCATATGACGGGAAGGACTTGCCGCGTCGCTACCTGACGTATTTCCAGTCTCAGACGGGACATCTTCCGAAGGAGGACGCACTACTTACCAGCATATTTGTTGGGGCACTGAAAGGAGTGGCGTACGACTGGTACTGCAGCCTCTCCGATAATTTAATATCTTCCTTCGACGACCTGACGTGCCTCTTTCTCGACCGTTTCTACGACGGCGGGAAGTACATAACAATGGCGTCCCTTATAGAGATACGCCAGAAGGAGAAGGAAACAGTTCGAGTGTTCATCGAACGCTTCCGACAGGCCTGCTTCAGACTGCCCCCGGGCATGCCAGAACATGCGCTTCTCTCCTCCTGCAGCATGAACATGCTGCCTGCAGTCAAACTCTGGCTTAACTCTACTCCTCCTCCCGACTGGAGCTCCTTGATCATTGAAGCAGAAGTCGCAGAGAAGAAGGCAGCCCCTGCCTTCGAGGACAAGGGGAAACGGCCTACGGCCAACAACCCTGGACGAGAAACAAAGGGGAAGCAGGTATTGACCGTCAATGCCTCAAAAGGTGCATCAGTACCTACCCAGAAGCCTCCACTTGCACCAAGGCCAAAGGAGGTTTATTCGTTCAACGACGAAGACACCCTGTAACTCTTTGAGATACTGAAACAGGGTGACAAGATCAAGCTTCCGGACCCGAAGTGTCCCGATGAGGTCGGGAAAGTGGACAACCCGAGGTACTGTCACTACCATCGGTTTATCGGACACCCGACCAAGGACTGCTATGTCCTCAAGAATTACATCCAGTGCATGATCAATACAGATGTAATCTCCGTCGACTACGAAGAGAAGACAGTGTCAGCCAACGTGGTGTCACTCCAGTTTGGCACCCTGCCGCCGACTACAACACAAGATGGCGTCGTCCCCATCCCTAAGGCGACAATGGAGGTGGTTAACTTACCACCAACCCGTGACAACGTGAGTGGACTCATCCCACTCACCACATCTCGGGAAGAGATCCTGTGGGTTCACCCCGATCTCGTCTCCGAGGTGACTCAACCGAAGGTACGCCCTATCTCCAAGTCCAAAGGCAGGAAGATCAAGTCTTGCCGCATGGTCTCTTCTTCAGCGGAAGAGGCACTTCCTGTGCAGACGCGTTCACAACAGAATGCCCAACCCGACGAAGCTGCCATCGAGGTAGTACCTCCGGGCACCGTCCCTGCTATTCAGGACGAGGGCCCGTCCAAGCCCTCAGCAGCCAATAAGCAGAAGCAGATAGAAGCCCGCTTCGATAGGCCTCTGCGAAAAGAGAATGCTTCGGGGCTAGCCAAGCCCCACAACTTCGACATACTGGCACAACTGGCCAGTACTCCTGCCCGTCTATCTCTGTTCGAGCTTCTCCGTCTTTCCAAAGACTCCCGAGAAGCTCTCTGCGAAGCTTTGAAGGATGTTGAATCCTTTCTCAGTCAGGTCAAGCATCCTGAAGACCTCCCGACTGTGTGCAAGCACTGTCACTGTGCGGAGGAGGTTATCCCCAATATAACCTTCACCCAACAGGACATGCTGCTCAAGCACAATCGACACAACATGCCGCTGTATTATACAGGGTACATCGGTTCAGTCAAGGTGAAGCGGATTCAGATCGATCCGGGGTCTTCCCTCAGCATCATCCCGAAGACGCTGTTCTCAACACTGGGGATCCCAATGTACCGACTAGCGCCCTCCAACACGACAATCAGTAGTTTCAATGCCAGCAAAAACAAACCACTGGGCAAAATATGACTAAAGTGCCACATCGGTAACCTCAGAACCGAGGTCACTTGTTATGTCGTGGACGCTGAAGTCAACTACAACATTCTGTTGGGTCGCCCATGGCTGCACGAGTACATGGTGGTGCCATCCACGCTCCACCAATGTATGATGTACGTGTCCACCAACAACGTCATTCGTACGGAGTTCGCGGACATCGACCCTTTCAAAAGGATTGAAGCCTACTTCACCGATGCTGACTTATACAAGTCACCTGACGAGGAGGAGGCCAATGATGCTGACGACGAAGCAGAAACGGCAGCAGAGCCGGACATGGAGCCTAAGGTCACCCCCGACGCTCCTTTGAAGATCCGACTTAAAGGCAAACCGCCTCAGAAGTTACCTCCCATGAGCATTAAGCTACCCGGGAAAGCGCCAGCTGCTCCTGAAGCTCCCTTGAAGATACGCCTCAAAGGAAAGCCGCCCCAAACATCGGCTCCCCTTGTGGCAAAACTACAGGGGAAGGCACCAATCACCGGAGGCACAGCGGAGGCACCTCTGAAGGTGCGTCTTAAGGGCAAGCTACCGCCATCGCAGCCGCCAGAGAAGGCCCACGTTGTCCTCTCGGACTCTAAAGCCAACGCTGTGGTGGACTCTCCCGATCCTACTCCAGTGCTTACAGATGAAGAGTTGGGGGAATATATCTCGGCTGATGTAGATGCCCCTTCTCTAGACAATGTAATCCCGCAGGATAAAATCTCGTATTTCATCAATAACAGAGTGTCTTTTAATTATTCTAGTCTTCCATATTGGAATGCCATGTATACATTAGATAACGCTCTACGGTCGTTCCAAACACAAATAATGACCGTCCATCATATAAATCGAATAGTCCCGTCCTAAGGGGTCTGTTATATAGTCCTACCACGGAGTCGAGATAAAAAATCTAGCATCTTCGGCAAGGTTGAGCGTCATCAAGACCTCCCGCCACTCGAACAAGAACCAGATACCGACAGAATGCAACTCTATCGATACTCGGACAAGGCAAAGTACCTCATCTAAAAGATGGGTTACGACCTAAAAAGCTACAAAGGCCTGAACTACGGCAAGGGTCGACGTCTCCCTCTCTGGCTTCCAACGCCTAAAGGAAAGCCGCAGGACTATTACAACAAAACTCGACGGGGGTTGGCTATGTCACGCCACCGTCAACTCCAGAGAGTTCAGACGCAAAAGAAGTAGAACATTCTCACTCGTCTGAAGCATCAACGTGGGATTCCGATACCAGTATCGGATCTGTCTTCAAGAGAGTGCTATCAGCCAACATGACATCTGCACAATCTCAAGAAGAAGAAGGCGAAGACCAAGCGCCGGAATTCTTCGAAGAAGAACCGTGGGCTCAACGCCTAAGACAACAATGGGAGTCTCGTTTTGAATTACGTGAACCTCCCACCGAAGACGAAGTCGAGCAGATCGACCTTGGGGATGGATCTTCTTCCAAACCCATCTTCATCAGCAAAAGCCTAAAAGAAAAAGACCGAGAGTCTTTAATCCAGCTGGCTAAAGAGTATATCGACGTCTTCGCCTGGAGTTACGAAGATATGTCGGGACTTGACCCCCAGATCACGATGCATAGGCTGAACATCCTGCCTGATGCCAAGCCTATCAAACAACAGCAGTGGCGCTTCCGTCCGGATATTATGAACGCCATAGATCAGGAGGTGGACAAGCTCTTGACCAGCGGCTTCATCCGTGAAGAGCAACACCCAGATTGGATAGCCAATGTTGTCCCTGTCACCAAGGAGAATGGGAAGATACGAGTCTGTATCGACTTCAGGGACCTCAATTCTGCTTGCCCGAAGGACGAATTCCCGCTTCCAATCACCGACGTGATGATCGACAACACATGTGGCTTCGAGCGCATGTCCTTCATGGACGGATATTCGGGCTACAACCAGATAAAGATGTTCCCTGACGACGCCAAACACATGTCATTCAGGACTCCAAAGGGCATTTTCTGCTACACAGTGATGCCCTTCGGCTTGAAGAACGCTGGTGCGACATACCAACGAGCTATGAGCACCTTTTTCTGTCAACATCTTCGCAAGACAGTCGAATGCTATGTCGACGATATCGCAGTCAAGAGCCGTCTCAAAGAAGATCACCTGCAAGACCTCAAGACAGTCTTCGACCTCATGCGGGCGCATCAACTCAAGATGAACCCCGCTAAATCCTTCCTTGGGGTTTCGAGCGGTTCTTGGGCTTCATCATCACGGCGAAAGGCATTCATGTCGATCCCAAGAAGACCAAAGCCATTCTTGATATGGACCCTCCGAAGAATCTTCGAGAACTGCGAGGCCTACGGGGACGTCTGGCATACATCCGGAGGTTCATAGCAAACCTTTCCGGCAAATGCCAACCCTTCACCCAGCTCATGAAAAAGGGAGTCTCTTACGTCTGGACAGAGGAATGCCAAAAGGCTTTCGATGACATTAAAGCCTACTTGACGAGCCCTCCAGTCCTGGTGGCACCCGTCGCCGGCAAACCATTCTTACTCTACGTCCATGCCATGGATCATTCCCTCGGCGCCCGGCTAGCTCAAAACAGCGACACAAGTTATGAGCAAGAAATCTACTACCTCAGTCGAACTCTGATCGGGGCCGAATACCGGTACAACCCCATTGAGAAAGAGTGCTTGGCTTTGGTATTTGCCATCCAAAAGACTCGATATTATGTCTCGGGGCAGACAATTCATGTCATTTCTCGAGTCAATCCGCTCAGAGTCCTCATGACGAAGCCAGGATTATTGAACTCCCGGCTAGCCACATGGGCGATCTTGCTAACACCATACAATATGGTGTTCGTTCCGCAAAAAGATGTTAAGGGTCAAGCTCTGGCCGACTTTTTAGCTGCACACCCCATCCAAGAGTCCTCAAGACTCTATGAAGACATCCCGGATGAGGTCCAAGAATCAAAAATCACCGAAGAAGGTCCCGTCTGGCAGATGTTTTTCGATGGCGCTTCAAGAATAGGCCCCAAAGGCCAAATCGTCGCAGGAGTGGGGGTGGTATTAGTCTCCCCCGATCAGCTGGTCATCCAGCGTGCTTACTCCCTTTCAAAGTCGTGCTCCAACAATGTTGCTGAGTACAATGCGCTCATTATGGGACTCTAGCGGGCCCAACAGCTTGGGGTGAATCATCTGGAAGCCTACGTCGACTCAAAACTCGTCGTAAACCAGATCAGAGGGCAATACGAGGTTCTCCATGAAGATCTGATCCCCTACCATGAAGTCGCATTGAACATCATTTCAACCTTCACTGGGTTCTTCATCGAACACGTACCTCGTCTACAAAATCTGGAGGCTGATGCTCTGGCTGGCCTCACAGCCTCATTGGCGGCACCCTTCGAAACTCAACACTACGTCATGATAGTGGGTCGAGACTTGGTTTGCCTTAAAAACAACCTGCGCTCACAAGTGGCCCACGCCATATCAACGGGTGCCGGTGTTAACGTCCGAGATTGGAGATTCCCGTTCATCGACTTTGCTGTCTACGAAATTCTTCCAGAGGACCCGAAAGAAGCCGTCTCAGTCAGGAGACGCTCTCTTCGATTCTACTATGATACAGCTACTAAAATGCTGTACCGACGCTCCTTTGATGGACTTTTCCTTCGATGTTTGTCCAACGAAGAAGCAGCCGAAGCCCTTCGAGAAGCTTATGATAGAACCTGCGGGGCCCATCAACCTGGTCCTAAGTTGCAGGACCGACTGCGATGTATGGGCTACTACTGGCCAACCATGGCCGCTGACGCTGTCGAATATGCTAAGAAGTGCCATGCGTGCCAGCTTTACGCAAACTTTATTCATACACCGTCCGAACTACTACATCCTACAGTCGCCTCCTGGCCCTTCGAGGCTTGGGGAATGGATATTGTGGGACCAATCACCCCTCCTTCATCGAGAGGACACCGCTTCATCCTAGCAATCACTGATTAATTATCCAAATGGGCAGAAGTAGTTCCGCTGGCAGAAGTGAAAAGCTCCAGGATGATCAGCTTCATCAAGCACCACATGATCTACCGTTTCGGGGTACCCCGAAGGATCATCCACGATAATGGTCCTCAGTTCTTCAGCCATGTTTTCAGCCAATTCTGTGACAAGAATCACATTCAAAACGTGGCATCAACTGCCTACAATCCGGCAGCAAACGGATTAGCAGAGGCGTTTAACAAGACTATCGTCAGGCTACTCAAAAAGGTCGTATCATCCAACAAACACGACTGGGACGAAAAGCTCGGCGAATGCCTTTTGGCCTACCACACAACGGTACGGACCTCGACAGGCAACACCCCATTCTCCTTGGTCTACGGAAGCGAAGCGGTACTGCCTCTCGAGATTCAGATACCCTCACTCCGCCTAATAATCACAAACCAACTCACAGAAGAAGACAATCAACGTCGTCGTCTGCGGGAACTGGAGGCACTTGACGAAAAGCGTCTCCTAGCTCAACAGCGCATCGAACTCTACCAAGCCCGTATATCGCAGGATTTCAACAAAAAGGTCAAGCAGAGGACTTTTCAAGTAGGCGACCTGGTTCTGGCAATCAGGAGGCCAATGGTGTTGACTCACAAAACACCAGGAAAGTTCGAGCCCAAATGGGAAGGACCTTTCATCATAGAGACGGTATACTCAAACGGTGCTTACCGCCTCGCCAAACCCAATAGGGACTTGTTTATGATGCCCATCAACGACAAGTTCCTAAAGAAGTACTACTCTTGACGTCTTTTCAGACATGTACTTCCACTCCACAAAATCATACGCTTTCGGAACCCAGCTGTTCCGTGGCATCCTCCAGTAGCAGGACAACCACATCCACATCACCTCTGAGTTGTCCCTCTACACCCTACAAAGCGGAATCTTACATCCCATAAGACTATGCTACCCACCATGTTTACCACGTCCATATTACCTCTGAGTAAACATCCCGTACAGACAATCCCCGCGTTGCCGTACATTGATCGCAGAACTTCCACGTCCATATTACCTCTGAGTAGTTCCGTGTATCCCCCAGAGTCATTCCTACCACGTCCATAACACCTCTGAGTAGGAAGATTCTATCATTTGAACCCCATATTTGCCACGTCCATATTACCTCTGAGCAAATATATTGGGTCTTTCAAACTTATTATCTGTACCTAAAACCAAGGTACGCAAAAGATAATAGGTCACACAAATCATCAAAGTTCATGACAAGCAAAAATAAACACATCACAGAAAATGGTGTACTACTTTATTTCTAGAAAAGGAGAGTAAAGGATTACACTATCCCCAGCAAGAGTTGCAAAAATACACAAAAAATCAGAGACTACAAGCCCTAAATATCCCCAAGGTTGGCGGAAAGCTCTACAATTCGGCGTTTCAAGTCTGCCGCCCAAGTCTCCACAGTCGCCAAGACTCGACGTTCAGCTTCTTGATGCATCACTTCAACAGCCTCAGCAGAAGTTTCATTCTCGTGCTTCTCATCAAGCTGCTATCTCTGCTGAGCCAGGGTAAGAGCTCGGAGAGTGAAAGCTGCTTCCTTCTTCTTGAATGCTACGTGTTCAGCCTGGACACGTTCGGCGTCCAATAGGAGTCGGGCCCGCTGGTCCTCAAGGCAGCGCATCTGCACGTCAATCTTCGCGATATTAGCGTCCAACGCAGCTCGCGTCTCCACTGTCTCCTGCGTAGACTGAGATAACCGCTCCACTGCAGCTTCAGTCTCAGCCACTTCGTGTTCCCAGACACTCACAGTAGCCTGGTAGGAAGACACAGTCTCGGCAAGAAGCTTCTCCTTCTCCGCATCTATCAGGACGGAGAGGTCATTTTGCTGGATGCGCCCTAATTCAGAAAGCCGTTGGTCCAACTCAGCCACCGTGGCTTCCAAAATGTCGGCCATATGATCGTGGCCCTGGTGAATACGGATCAGATTGATATGAGGCAGTGCCAGAGTTCTTACCGTCGTAAAGCTCCCGTTGGCGTCCATCGCTGCCGATACCCCCCTCTGCAGCATGTTATACACTGCTTCGACGATGAATTTTATGTATTCATCTATATCCGCCAGCACCTGCGACATCATGGCAGGAGTTGGAGGAGCTGCTCTGGTTAGCGGACCGGAAGAAGACCTGCCGACCTCAATCTACGAGGCTTGAACCTCGGCATCAATAGGCTCTTCATCAACAGGGGCCTGACTACTAGCCCGAGGAGCCACAGGAACAGAAGAAGCCGGGACAGGCGTCGAGATCGTACCCCAAGTGGAAGAAGCAACAGAGGGTTCCATCACACCCTTACCCTTCCCAAACTCGGAAGTACCACCGACGTCAGTGGCCACCTCTCCAATACCTAACGTGCTATCACCAACCAATACTTCCCCTGGCAGAACGGGGAGATCAACACTTACCTCCTGACTCATCCCCGAAGTCAGGACCGCCAAACGAGTCTCTTCATCAAATCCCTCTACAGGGACAGGATCTGTCGCAACCTCCTGATTGGTAGCCACCACAGCTTTCGCCGCTGAGTCTGGGGTAGGGCTCGGCAATGATGCAGCCGACCTCCCCTCATCATAACAAGGAGGGAAATCAACCCTCTCCTCTGTTCTGACCATCTCTGTTGCCCCCGCAACAGGGTCTTGTAACCCTGGAGCAACGTCATCCGAAGACGACGAACTCCACTCCACATCATCATCACGAAGCCCCGTGTCCGATGGACCCTCAACGTCCAAGGCCCTCACGGCAGCTGGCACTACCCCGGAAGTTGCTGCAACCTCTGCATCTCTTTCAATAAAATCTAGAGATCATAAAATCTCTGTAGGAACATCTCCAGGACCCTCCTCTATGGGAGACATTACCATCAGAGGGATGCGCTCGTCAGAAGAGCTTGCTACCTCCTTCGGTTTACTGACACCCGGTTTTGAAACATGGATCTTCTTCTTCGACGATTCCTACAAAAAGAAAAGCACAAGTCACCAAAATGACAAGATGAACCAAAATTACGGAGGACTCCTTACCTCAGCAGGAGCTGATTCCACTGGCAGTACAGGTGGCACTCCCGTTGCCTTTGGAGTCGTCGTCTTTCTCGACCTTTTTGGTACAGACGAGCCGGCTTCCGCATCAGCCCGCCTCTTCCCAACAAGGGGATCTCTCACTGATGTTGCAGTAGTAGCCCAATATCCTGTCGATTCTGGTGGATGATATGACCGAGCCGCCATCAACGTATTCACCGTGGCTTCCAGCTGAGTTCCAATGATGAAACTAGTCTCTCTATCATAACCTGGAGACGCAGCATTCATTGTGCAATACAGCTTAGCGGTCGAATACAGGATCTGTGGCCGAGGGTTACGAATGGGTGCCGTAAACTGAACACCAGTGCACCCGGTATTGTAATATTGCCAGCCCCGGGCTCCATCCAGCAAACTACCGATGAACCCCAGACTGTTACTGGGATTCCGTAGCATTAGCTGGGTATAACCAAACTGGCGAGCGAACCGGCTGGGCAGATATGGCTCCAGATAACACCTATTCTGGTTTCGATAGACCAAGTAAGAAGGCCGAATACTTTACAACCAACGAAAACCCCATTTCGGCAGAGTAATCGCGTCTTCACCAGAGTCGACTAAATCTTGGTCAGCCTTGAAATCTTTGAAGATAGGGCCAACCTTGACAATCTCCCACCCCTGAAGGTAGGACAAAACTCTCCTGCAAACGGAGACGCCAGTGTGCAACCACTTTCTCTTGTAGAAGCGACGGATAAAGGCATCTCCTTCAACATGATCCTCCTTCGGACCTGGACTCATCACGTTCGGATGATGCAGAATCAGCCATCCCATAAGATAATAGAATGGCAATTCAGCCTCGGGAAAGTTGTCATTTTTACCTCTCCCCTGGATCACGTCATCAGCAAAAGTCCTCAAACCCTGCAACAAGTTACACACCATCGCGGGAAGGAGGGCTAAGGGACGCCCAAAAGCCAACTTTATAGCAGGCAAAATAAGGTTCCGATGTACCCTCTCCACGGTACCAGATCCGCCCACAAACACACAATCTCGGAGCCATATCATCAAATATGCTGTCAGCACTGCCTTAGACGACATCCGGTGCGCACAGTGCCAGAAGCAGCTATACGCATTCTCGTCATCCTCATTGGAACGAGGAGTCCTCTCGTCCAGCCGGCTTATCTCAGAAGTCACTTCCGCAGGTTTTAGCCCTTGCGGAGTCGTAAACCGGATCCTCGAGGGGTCCGCTAAATCCTGCTTGAAAACATAATCCCTCCAAGCAGTCACATGAGGCTGGATCTTGCCTTTGTCCTTCCGGTGCATCAAATAATGATGGCTCGCCACTTCTTTGAAAATGGCCATCATCTCCGAGTCCTTATTTTCCAGAACCTGGATCTCTTCATTCGACGAAAAATATTCCTCGTACGGTTCTGAGCCCCAGGGAAGCTTGGACACTTCGTACATCTCGTGGAGAGCCAACCCCAACTCCTCCACTGGAGTATAGAAAGTGCCAGTCTGGGTATTGAACAATTCCAAGAGTGCAAGGAACATACGCTTATTGAGATCCACGCTAGCCTGTGTGGCACGGATAGCGGCTGTCAGCCCAATCTCCCTAAGCTCGCCTTGAACTTCGAGAGCACCCAAATGGTCAACTTGTCCCACCTCGAGATATGATGACACCAACCTTCAACCCTAAAGTCACCTTTCGGATACATGACCCTCGATGCCAGCATCCGACTTACGAAGGTTGAGGCACTGAAGGCAAAAGTGTCATTTGGGACTTCACTGTAGTGGCTCCCAGGATGCAAAGTTTGGCAACTGAATGAGGGATCGATTCATGAAGCAGCCAGGGTATCCCTCTGGTTCGAGGTAGCATCAATTGAAAGAGCACCCCCCAGGGCCCCTCCTGAGAAGGAGTAAGATCCCAGGGCATCCTTCTCTTCGAAGCTAAACGATAGAAGGCTGTCAGCGGCAACTGGCGGTCAAGTTGTCGCATGTACAGCACCATGCCTTTTGCAGAAAAGAACCAGTCTTCTTTGACCTTCAGTATCTTCGCTTCAGTGGAGATCAAGCGGTCATCGAACAAAAAGGCAGGTTTTAGGAAGGTCACATCCTCGGATTCAGTAGATTTCAGTTTTTCGCTCTCCATCATACTCTGGAGGAAAATTGGCAACTGGTTCTGGATCTGCAACACCCTCTCAGGAGGTTGATCCTGTAAGATAGCACCCTTGGCAGGGTTGACAACCGCCTCGTCAAAATTAACTCCCATTTGACAAAGGGAAGCATCCAGAAGGACTTCATTCAGCAAAGGAATTGTCATCGATACTGGCACAACAAAAATCAAAAGTTAGGCCAAAAGACAAAGTGTGTCAAAGCAACCTGGCGCATCATCTGGGTTTAAACCCATGCGCCTCAGTAAAAAGCTTTGGCGCATCATCAGGGTGTAAACCCATACGCCTCAGGGCTTCGGCGCATCATCAGGGTATGAACCCATGCGCATCAGCAAATGGCGTCGGCACATCATCAGGGTATGAACCCATGAGCGTCAGCAAGAGGCTTTGGCGCATTCAGGGTGTAAACCCATGCACATCCGCAGTTAAACCTCGGTACAAGATAAAGGCCTAAACCTATGCACGTCGGCGGGGTAAAACCTCGGCGAGGACAGAAGTCCATGCGCGTCGACAGAAGAGAGTAGGGCACCCCAACTCAGTCGCATGATCCAAGGATCGTCTGAACAAAGAAAGCAGTGGAAAAGACGACACTCACCCGTCACAGCGGGGCAAACGTCGGTCGGAGTCACAATGGTGATAGGAGCATCCTCCTCGGCATACTCTACCAGCTCCTTTCCCTTGCCAGCACCGCCGCGAGGAGTCTTGGGAGCCATTTCTTTGAGAGAAGAAAAGTTAGGGTTTTTTGAAGAAGAACTCTAAAGAAAGCAAAAGCAAGGAGAAGAACTCTCTCTCTCCATCTCTCGCCTATTTATAGGGCTTAGTCGCACGCGTGAACCGATGATGTGTGATCTCAGCCGTCGCCTCGGGTTCTGTGAAAAGATAACCACAAATAAAACTAAAAAGATCATCATTAATCTTTTTTCGGTTACCGAGGCGTCATCATTTGCACTAACTGAGCGGAGCATGCACGGAGTATCTATGCGCCCCGACGGTCATGCGCCTCCACTACCATGCTTCTTATTCAAAGTATTCCAAAACTTATCCAAAAGTTTTGAAAACTTTGAAGGGGGTCTTGTAGAAGCATGGAATTTCAGCCAGAAAGTCTATGCGCCAGACTACATGCGCCAGAGCTTGGACAGAGTACTTCACCACAAAAAGCAACAAATATAGACATTGAAAGAGGACTTTTTATTTTTCATATAAAAGTCAATTACATGTCTAAGAAAGACTGTACAAAGGAGAATTTCTACAAAGGAATGACCCTAAGTCTACAGCCAGCAATCAACATACGCCCTCAGCCAGGCGCATCCCAACATGCGCCCTCAGCCAGGCGCATCCCACCATACGCCCTCAGCAAGGCGCATACTTTTCAGCAGCTCAGTTATGTGCATCCTCAGTTATGTGCATCCCTTTGACAGCTCAGTTATGTACATCCTTCAGCAGCCTAGTTATGTGCCGCTCTTCCAACCAGGCTCACCGCCGTCTAAATGCTTCAACTAATGAAGCATTTATTGAGCAGAACGAGGGTGGCAATCAACCCTTTAGCCCAGGAAGGGAAAAGAACCACAAGCCAACCTGTGGCCAGGGGAGGCTTCGAAAGAGCCTCCAAACACCAAGGAAAACCGTGATCGAAACTACGGCCAAAGGAGCAGCTTTCAACACAACCAGAATGGGCTACACCCATTTTGAAGGAAGAAAGAGCCACCAAAGCCGCAACACCACAATTTCGATCTACGGCTCTTCCTGTACAACGAAGATGAGGCCCGAGCATCCCTATCTTTGGATGCAACAGGCACCTTCCGCCTGCCTCGGAAGCCCTCGACTCCGACTTTTGGATGTAACAGTCACCTTCAAGTGCATCAGCGAAGACACTGTGTCGCATCTTCACTCTCGGGAGCATCCCGTCAATAGAATGCATTCGAGTACACAAGTTCATGTCGAAAAGACGTGAGAGAACGAGAAGCAAACCTTCTCTCCATGCCACTATTTATAGGCCGGGCAAATCAAACCCATGCGCCAAGTGGATGGCTCTCCGAATTCCGTGCAATGAATTTGTATTAAATGGATGAACCAGAAACTTCGAATTCAGCCAAGTCAAAACGGCTATTTAAAGCACTCAAAGAACGTAACAATCGCACCAATAAAGACGTGTCACGAAGCGGATGCACCGGCCAGACCGCGTATCACATAGACGCGCCTTTCAGCATCAAGCGCATCACAGAGGATGCGCCCCCATGCGTCCCCATACGCATAGTGGAACAACAACCGACGTGTCCACTCAGCTGTCCATCGAATGTCACAAATATTAAATGCTGAACTGACAGAGTTGGCAGCACGCCTTCCGAAGTCTGAACAGTCGACAGCTTTTTCAGAAGACAAAGCATCGCCAACGTCAGCGACATCATTACTTTCCTTCGAAGGCTACTGACACGTGGCCACCCAACCATCTCGCATGCGCCTTCGCAGCCATGCGCCCAAATCCGTATGCGCCTCAAAAGCCATGCGCCTCAGACTTCTCCCTGATCCCAAAAGATAGGAGTAAAGTCACTACTGAAGCTCTGCATGTGCCTCGAAAGCCATGTACCCAGAATGGTTCATGACTCCTAAAGGTTACGAGACAAGGTCTCCTCATGCGCCCAGTCCTAGGCGCATCTTACCAGATCATTCCCCCATCAAATCCGAGATCTCTGAGCCATGAGTCGACGACACGTGTCCTTTGACTCGACTCACCCAAGATCTTAGCAACAGAAAGATCTTCTCCTCTGCTACGTGCCGGTCTACAACAGCAGCATGAAGAATTCAACCCCTCGATCAGGGCGCATCGTTCATACGCCTCTATCAGCAATCAACACGTGGCATCCCCACGACCAGGCGCATCCTACATGCGCGCATGAGCAGCCTGCCTGCAAAACTATAAATAGAAGGATCATTTCCTTCTTCCACACATAGACGAACCTACCTACGTACACACATATCAACCTCCACAAAGAATAGACAGAGACTTCGTACCACCAGAGAGGCAGATACAGACACTCAACGTCTTCCTCCTCTCAGCAAGCTCCAGCACCCAGAGCAATCTAAACCTTCAGAGAACCGATAACCGTCGTCAAATCGTCAACGGAGTCAACACATTACCACTCACTCCATCGGCACAAGGAACCCAGATTAAACAAAAGTGTACTCCTAGGACTACGTCTAAGTCCTATATTGTAACACTGTTCTGTTTGTATTGAAATTTACAATCAAAGAATTTTAATGGCAAACAGATACCCCCTCCACCAATGGTGTATTTTCAAATAAACCCATCCCCTTTTCACTAATTATAACCCGACCCCTCCGCTCAAATAATTTTACACAATTCCCCCCTTCTTTTTCATTATTGCAAGATTTTGATAAAAACAGTTAGAAAATTTTAGGAAGAGTGGGGACAACTAAGTTTGTTACAACAAACTTTTAAATTTGAAAATTCTACTCAAAAATTAATTCCCTCCAAAATATATCACCAAAATTCATTATTTAAAACTAACTTATTATTTGAAACTTAATAATAACAATTGTATTTATTAGAAATCAAATTTATTTTCTCAAAATCGGGAAGTGGAGTTACAGCTACAACGCTCATGATCTCTCTAGCTCATAAGGGATTACATTGTTCCATACATTATGCCTCTTTATAGCCAACCAGTAGCATTTGGCCAAACATCTCCATGTTGTAAGTCCGAACGCCAATACAGTAGCTCGCGTCGAAATGCTAAAGACTCTGTGCCTAGGCGCGTCCAAGCCAAGCCCCGTCCTGAGCCGAACATATCTTGAACCTGCGAGCAAACTAGTGGAGAATTAGTGCTTTCGTCCTCGCTGCACTGATCAAGACCCAGACGCACCCAAACCAACACTAAGTACATTTAGTGAAGCAGGCATCTTAATTTGGTGATCTTTCTATTTAGCCTTAGGATTAGTTTCATGGCAGTATTCAAGCATAGCAACTGAATATAATTGTGTCTGATACCGTATCCCTGCAGTAGGTACAGCTAGACATAATATAAACATAAGCATAGTGATCGTGCATATCTCCAACTTGTTTCTCTTAGCCTACAATCGTTAGAAATATGTATAACCAAACATACAATTCATTCAGCCAACCAATCAAACTTAGACATATGCATAAGGGTGGCAGGCTCTGCACTTGCACCCGATTCTAGTGTCAGCCTATCAGTCCTATCTATATGAAGGTCACGACGTTTTATACCGTAATGGACTTGGCATCTCAACGTATAAGCCTACGGTCGCTCCAGTACGGGTTGCTAGCCCAGTATCGAACGAATCCTAAACTTACTGATATCATAGCTTATCACAACATTGGCCGGTCACAACCCGTCCTAATAAAGTACACTATAAATACCAAACATAATTCCCTCATAGGTCGAACGGTCCCGGTGCCCCGGTCGTAACCGTTCGAGGGAAGCCGCACCCGTGCACGGACCATCCGAGTCCATTGACCATGCAATACATGCAAGCAAATAAGTTATATCATTCCAACCAATCCCACGTTCCATAAACATATTCCATAATCTCTATTTTAAGTTACATCAGCATTATCCCCCAACACATCCGTATTAATACAGGACGCCCAACGGCTTAGACTTTTCGTTCTTATACTCAACGTGTTCCATTCATAAGTTATTCGTATAACGACAGTTCCGTAACAATTGTGCCACAACTGCATACTTTGATACACGAAGTATATCTTTCAATGTTACGACAGGCTCCGCAGCATTGTACCACAACTTGCCCTATTTTACTTACTTAGTCATTTTGTAGCTTCCGTGCACAAAGGCATGCTTAACGCCATAATCAAAGTTCAAGGCCTAGTGTCAATGTTCTTAGAGTCATGCACATGATGCACATCTCGATATTGTCTTTCAATGTTCTACCATCATTGTCCTATCGTGATCCATAAATTTGATGTACGTCGCTTCAATTGTTCAATATTCAATGTTCTATCTTAATGTTCGACACACATTAAGACCTTTAACCATTCGAGCCACACTCACTAACTTCAATAACCACAATCGCATACAAAGGATGCAATCTTATTAGACGTGAAGGAGTAGGGAGAGAGAGTCAAGAATCCGCCCACCTTAATCCGATACGCCTTGTCGTTTCTTCGAACTGAAGCGGCTCGATTCTATAACTTGGTTATGCGGCTAACTCTCCTGACTTAGCCATTCCGTTGAACTATTTGACAGATTCGGCCTACTGTGCCCATGCCACAATCCATTGTAAGGTGACGAATTTGTTTTTGCGGACACCTTCTCGAATAAGGCAAAATATCAACCTCTTATGATTCAGCATAAAAGCGTAGCCGGCATACAAAATCAACTAAAATCAGCACTTGCTCAAATGGGACTTTTCCTTTACATCATTTTAATTTATAGATTCGAATCGACTCAAGGCTTTCTTTTGGGCCAACGTAACTCTTGCATCGATTTGCATCGATACTTCATCGGATTAACACAACTTTTCGAGTCAACGACTTATCGTAATGCACCATGCAGAGCGGGACACTACATAATATACCACTCAAAACAAGGCTCATCCTCGAACCGAAACCAACACTCAAGCCAAGTGTTTCTCTAGATAGTTTTACGATCTTGTGCCACTATCGTTTGCATCATACAACTTAGTTTGGATCATACACATATTTTAGGTGTCCCACCAATATACGCATTTCAGCTAATCTTAGTTATAGGATAATGGGACAAAGCTAATAGGTAACTTCTTATCCTTGATTACTTGCCATCTTGTACTCTTGATCGGAATTGATCTCTAGTGTTTGTTCCTAAAAATTCTATCGCATACGTATATTCGATGCATACGTTATTATCCGACAAAAGCCACGGCACACGGTGTGATTCACAGATCGCATATCATACTTCCTAGGTTTTGTATGGGCCATCAATTCTATACATAGTGTTAAGTCGTCGCGCATCCGATCGCAATAATTCCTGAGGTCCCGTCTCAATGGCATGAACTAAGTTCAATATGCCCAAGTCTCGTCATGACCATATGGTTTCGCAACTCGCAACTCTTTACATTCTCAAAGCTATCCACATATCACGTCTGGGGCTACCCCCGCTAGGTAACTCGTCCAGACATCATGCTAAATCTCTTTTGACATAAGAGGTCAACTTGAGTCTATGATGATCAAAGGCAACAATCTTTCCAACCCAAGGTCTCTTACGATACGTCCATCTCCGATTCTCGATCGAGTACTAATTCCTTACTCAATTTTTGAATCAATCACATCTAGTTCGTTTTGCAACATAGGTCGTGCGCTCAACACACATAACCTAATCGTTACTTAACCCGATCTACAACACAAATCTTAGGGTCGTCCTGCGGTCTCCGATAATTTCTTTAATTTGGCGGTCAAGTCTTCCAGGGTCAGCTGCCCCGAAGCTACGCTCGATAATTGAAGATCATCAACGAGGGACAGTTACTACGAACCATGCTATATCCTATCTCGAAGCCAACTCAATTCCGAACAATTCCTATATGATTTTACCCAATTCGACATAATTTATCAATTCATAATTTATCTGCCCACCCGCACAACTGATACACCGTTACTACTCGAATCACTCATACATATTGCGTGCCGTTATTACTCGAATAAGTCGTGTACTACCGTTAACAATATCACTAATCAAACAATATTTGTTTGCCTTGGGTACGAGTCTATCTACCCAGATCGATATCGGATACACTCTATGCTTATCGCAACAATCCTCGAATTCACCTTCGCATCAAACCACAAGTAGAAGCATACAAATTGCCACGTCCTAATTTTTCAAGTTCGATCATTACCGCGACATGAATCACCATGCCAGTGCTCACGCGGAACAATCACCCCAAATCCAATGTGATGCATATATGTGGCTGGTGTTGCACTCGCGCAAGACAAGAACGTCGACATTATGGCAATCGTTGAAGAAATCAAGACACTTTTTTTTCATCCAAGTAATATCCATCCATTCTTAGATTTCCTTGACGCATTTCCACTATTACCATCTGAACTTACATCAACTTAAGTTGCATCTTATTCATCCAACAATAATGCACAATATAATTTTTGTTCATTCAATCAGAGTATTCCCAAGTTAGCGTATATAGTCTTTGATACGCCTCAATACCATTGTCGATGTGCGTAACATGAACATCCTCCTTTCTTGTAAACTCTAATTCATTAAAGTCACTATTATTATCCGAACTCGAATACGAATCAAGTCAAGATCTATTCAGTCGTACTTAGCTAACTTTTCTCGTCAAGCGATATAATTTTCCAATTTCTCATACGCACTCTCGTATTCCTAACTCACACATCGAAATCGTGCCATTGACTTTTTTTGCGCTAACTTAAATTTGTTCGTACGATTTTTTTGTACCTACTTAACTCATCCCAAATAGTGTTTGCACCGACTTGACTCAATTTCGACTGAGTCAACTATTTCCTCAACGTAACATTCCCTCGCTATGCACGGCCTATCGTTCGGCTTATACTAAACGAATTCTCATCCGATGTATCATCCATGGATATGCCTTTGCGCATAATCGTTCAACTCAATTCATCGAAGCATACTTGCATCGACTCCTATCGAGTCATTCCCACTCGAATCTCAACACTATTCCGTCCGTTAAGGATAAACTTATCATAACGACTTCTCGACGCAATCTATTGTAAGTCACCAAACAGTTCCACATAGCTATCGCCAAGTGGTATTGCATACACCACTCAGAAGTCGAGCCTATCGTTATCGATACAATGCTTTACTGCACTGATTTCCCAAGTGGTATTGTGTATACCACTCAAAATTGAGTCACTACTCGACTTTACAATCTGCATAGGTCTGACATCTATTTCAAATTTACTATCCATGGCGATCCTTTTCGATTCCATCTCTTATCGTTTTCTCACTCGAGTTGGGTACAACAACTTGGCCAACGTGTACTATCATTCATCAAGTTTAACATTCATTCGGGGCTAACCGTGTCTTCGCGATCATATCGATCACAATGCAACATTCGTTAACTCAAGGCTCAAAGCGACATTCGACCAACATACACGTTCACCTACTTCAAACTCGATTCAACTCGGTCAACTTACAAGTTCTGTCATGACTCGCACCCTGTTTAGGGGCACGAGAACGTGGGTACGTCCAGCCTACGCCGCAGTGTCGGTGGTAGAACGCTGTATAGGTCATCTATAACATCTAACAATAAGATATATAAACCTGTCAACTCCGCACGGAGGTATAAAATAACATCTCTACTCTATATCTCAATCATAAGTCTAGGGAAGATAGAGCCCGATATGGAATCAGATAAAAGGAAGAAACTGAATATAAATAGAGTTATCGCACCACATAAAATAGATGTTTAACACAATTAAATACAAGTCCTGATATAACTAAGTCTCAACTAACAATCGAAACAATCCGATACAAACAGAAAACTATAAATACTAGACTAAACTAGGCACCCTCTACTGAGCTAGATGCTCCTCAGGCTCCTGAATGTCACCCTTATATGCCCCATAGAAAGTAGGACAGTCACCATCATCATCTGTAATATTTTTAACTGGTCCAGTCAGGACAGGAGCGAGCACAATATATCTCACGCAGTTCATAACATGTTAGGAAATATAAAGCATGCAAAAGAGTAAGATATATGAACTGTAAGAAGATGTACATGAAAATGAGAGAGAATTTATATCTAAAAATATATACAGGATAAGTAAAACTGCAAGTACCAGTAATTTAGAGCACAATATGGTTATGTAAACATGTTAGGTTATACAGTAAAATACTAACTCTATTACACGTGAGTGTACAATGGACATATATAATAGTTTATACAATATTTGTACAATAGGATTTGATTACATAATCATTTCCTACTCACCCTCCCCAATCAATACACAAGGATCCAATCTAGTTACGTTACCTTGTATAATAGTTTCTCTATGAAGCTCATGTGATCATGAGAGTTCAAGATGCACAATAAGTATACATGAATTAGGGTGTACAATAAATACAATATGTTCGTGAAACGCACATCACAATATGTATCTACTGAGCACAATGGGGATAACATCGCAAGAGAAGATCCATATAGTACCAATCCGTGATAACAATTATGCCAGTATTAAGTAAAGTAATCTAAAGCAAGAATATATGTCCTGACAAGTATGAAACGATCAGAGAATGTACTCGCCTGTCACACTGAATGACTGATATGAATAGATGTCCGAACTAGTGTCACATAGTCCTATTTAGAGTAAAACAGGTTATTAAGTACTCAAATTGTAATAATAGAAATCTACAATGCAAACTACATGATTCTAAGTCAAATTAGGTCAAAGTCAACTCTTGGTCAACTTTGGTCAACTGTCTAGGTCAAACTAGGTCAACTAGCTATCAAGGGTCAATTTGGTCAATGGTCAACTATTGGTCAACTTTAGGATTTGGTCAACTAAGTCAAACTCTAGTCAAACTAGACTACAAGTTCAAGTCTAGCCCAATCCCATATCATACAACCCATATACTAAGCCTAACCAAGCCTAGGCTAGCATTCACACACATTCACAAGGTTTCACAACTTACCACAAACAAGTTATATATATATATATATATATATATATATATATATATATATATATATATATATATATATATATATATTTAAACATATATATGCATAATGTATATAGGCATATATATATAGGCATCCATATGTTAGGCATTGATATACATAGGTATTGAGGGATAGAAGGAGAGTGAGAATGCGTGTGTACATGGATGTCTAGATAGGCTAAGATATATATACATGCATTCATGGCATTCATCATTACATTTACATTTTCGTAACTCACATCTATTGCATATATCAACATACATATATATTTGAGAGATAGAGAGGGGGTTTAACTAATGCAGTTGAACACACATCAACACAAATTATATGACCTAAACTAACCTCGGTTAAGCCCACTTCATTTTCAGATATAGAGACATATTTATCATTACAAATTTATATTTAAAACAATGAATTAACATATTAAATCTCAGAAAAGACAAACTGGTCATGGTATTAGACATTCATGTATCATTCAAATTTAAATACCCGATATACAACCCCACATGCATATAAATATGAGCCCAGCTAGCCAACACATTCTCAGATATGTATAAATATGTTAAACATTAGAATTTAGCATTTTATATCAATAATTACAGTTTAAAACTCAGAAAACATATTCTGTATGAACACAGTATCAGAATTTGAGTATCATTCACATTCGAAAATCCATACTACAAACCCAATCATGTATATATATGAACCTAGCTATGTAAACTCATATCTCAGACATGTATATATATTAAACCTTAAGAAATTATCATTTATTTATATTTAATCAACATTTTAAACTAAAAAAAACATGAACTGAAAGAAGTATTAGAGTATATTCATATAAAGGCTAAATTCGAATTCAAAATCCAATAAAACTTCAAACTAAGGGTCGGTATTGTGTCGTGCACATGTGTAGGTGTCACACAGGGTCTATCGTGTCCGAATAACAGGACACGACGTGTCCAAACACAAAAGAACAACACAGACACCAAAATGTGCACAGACAGCCTCGTACACGTGTACGAGTTGGTCTAGGACACGACACACAATACGAGATACCTCGTGGTCGTTTCTAGGTGTTTGCCTAGTATAGGGCTACATGCACAAGTGCTGTAACGTGTTCAAGTGTCTTGTGTCCAAAGAATTTATATCGTATCAGTGTCGATTTCTCGACTATACGCGCAAGGCTCGTTTCAGTGCACACGCGATTTCTTCGTGCACACTGATCGAGGGCTCACAAAACTTCTTGGACATGGTGTCAATCATCTCCTCCACGTGTCCATAAAGTTTTGTGTCAAATTATTACGTATCGTGTCCGCAATCAATGTCGAGCAGCAGGGCACACTGTGACAGCGTCGTACTGCGAGTCCGACCTCGTTTTGGACACGGACACAAGTGTCCTTGTGTTCAGAGTTGGTGATTATTAATCCCTACATATAGGGCTTAAAATCTGTTCATTTAGATTTTGAAATTAGCAATATTTATTTCTAATAAGCATTTCATCAAATACCCTTTCAAAAATACTGATACGTATCCGATACGGATACGAAATGGATACAAATTTCTACTAAACTTAAAGAAATTAAGAATTTATTAGGCTTTGATAGGTTTTACCTATTGAGGGTGAATCCTCAATGCAAAGGTTTAAAAATAAGAATCCTCCTTTGAACTTCTATTGCCCAAAGCTCTTCAAATCCTTGCTAGCAAGCCTCCACTAGCCTCTACTACTGTAGGTGAGTCTAACACAATTCGTTTGGTCCAATTTGGAGGAGAAATGAAGAATTGGTGAAGGTTTGGGGAAGAACTAATTAGGGTTTTCTTGTAGGTATTTAAAAAGAGGCAAGAACTCTATAGGTTGATACTTATAGGGAATTATTAGGTTATGGCTCGTCATAGCAATAGAAATTAGGGTTTAGGCAAAGTCTAGATGTGTGGCTAAGGTTCTTCCATGCAATTAAAGTCTTAATCAAAGGCTTACATGCAAAGTAGGTTTTCTTTAGTAATATCTATGTAAAATATCTTACCAATCTCAATATCTAGATATTTGTAAACTTGGCACCTAGTAGGAATGTTCTAATCATCATCTAATCCTCATGACTAATCTAGATTAGGCTAAACTTCTAGATCAAGTCTCAAATAATTAACTAGCACATATTTAATTAATATAATTTATAATTTCGCAAAATAATCAAAATGACCGAAATACCCCTAGGATAAAAAGTAGAAATGTGACATTCAAATCACGTGACTAGGCTCCCTTGGTCATGGTTCGTCTCTAGGCTTAGCAAAACTAGGGTTGCACTAGTTAACTATCAAAATCACAAGTCATTAATTTGAATAATTTTAAATTGATTAAAAATCACCATAAATTATATCATGATTTAAATAACATTATTATATAATTAAAATATACAAAAGTTCAAAATTACCCTCATTTTAGAAACTGGGTGCTACAAGTCTACCCTCCTTAGAAGAATTTCGTCCTCGAACTTAAAATGGTCGTACTCCTTCTAGGTCAAATCCCCAACAATCATAGTCTCAAAATCATACAGTTTGATAATCAAATGCGTCTGTCCAAAATCATGATACTCGGAATCTTCGTCATGCTAGTGGGCAAGGCTACAATATTCACAGAGTCCTCGACTAAGGTACATACCTCTAGAATCATGGTATTTAAAAATTTTGCATTGCCGCATGCTTGGCCGCAAAAATCTTAAATTTCCATACCCAAGAAATACGTCCAAAATCCGACTATATGTCCTCACTATGCCAGCTAACATGACTATATAAGACTCTAGATCCCATAACTGAGGCGACCTAGCCCATACGACTTATCTCAGAAGAAAATCAAATCACAATGAAACACCCGAACAAAATTTATCAACTACAAGGAACAGATAGAATCGAATTTCAAGACAGTTATAAGGAGGCAAATACGAAAATAGAATCGAAAAGATTGGAACCTGCAATCAGCTCTTCTACTACCTGTGCATCCTCGATGACCATGGCGAAAGCTCGCCCATGCTGGCCTCTCCTGGCCTGCTGTTGATGTTGGACAAATCTCTGCTGCTGAGTCTACAACGGTGGTCCCTTCTGTTGTCCTGTCGGAGCCCTAGCTCCTGCTGCCGCCTGAGTCACTGGTGACTGGTTCTTGGGATAATCCCTATACTGATGCTCTGCTGAACAACAAAGAAAACACAGGCCCTGCCTCTTCCAGCAGTCGTCCCACCTGTGGCCTTGCATCTTACAGAAGTTACATATAGTGTGCTGATGTTGCCTGGGTGCCTACTGGTAAAGTACATGTTCCTGGCCCTAAAATGGCTGTTGAACTGGCCTCTGCTGAATGTGAGGGCACTTAGCTGGCCCTACACTAGAACTAGCCCCTAAGGCATCACTGCCCCTCTTCGGCTTGAGGCCGAAATCCTCCTCTGCTATCTGTGTGTCCATCAAGATCTGCTCAAAGGTCGCATTACGGTACCCAGAAGTACGAGAGCGCACTGCGTAAATCAGGTCCCTCCTGAACTTGCAGGCCTTCTCTTCCTCATTCTGAATCATCCCTGGAGCGAATCGACTCAGGCAAAAGAACTCTGCTGCATACTCGTCCACAGACGAGTTCCCCTGCACTAGTCATGCAAACTGGTTCTCCAGCGCGCTAAGAGCTACATCCGGATAGAACTTCTCCTTGAATAGCCTTCGGAAGCTCTCCTATGTTAATCCTCTAACTGACGCACGAGGATCCATATGGTACCATATCAAAGTGATATCAAAGAACTGACTAGCCGCGGCTGACACCCACAGCCTCTTCGGAAGCTCTGCTAGATCCAAACTCTGCTCAACATCCTCTAGCTAGTCGTCGGCATATAGAATTCCCTCGGTCCTCTTGAACTCCCGGGGTACCATCTTCTTGAAATCTAACACTGATCTAGACCTCGGCTGCTGCTGATACTGCTCCTGGCCCTGAGCTCCCTGAACCGGAGCTGTAGCAACCTTCTCGACCGCTGCTAATGCAAGCTGATAAGCATTCTCCAGGCTCTGCCTCATAGCCCAAGACTTTCGCTGAGACGCCTTCGTCTGTGCTCGCTGAGTCTCCATCATCTGTTGGAGGAGCGCAAACATCTGTAACGCATCTATCGATATCGGAAGTGGCGGCAGAAGAGTCTCTAGAATAACGATAGAAGGCCTCTCAACTAGAGGTAGAAGACCTCCTGATACTGCTGCTGCTACTCCCACCCGGATGGCAGGAGTAGTAGGGGCAGCAGAGACAGCCATCTGGACCTCCCCCTCCTTCGGAACAGTAGGCCTCGATGGACCGGACCTCTCCGGGGCAGTACTAGATCCAGCTGCCTGAGCTCGAGTCACTGTCATCCTGGAGACAGATCAAACAAGAAAATCAATACTGAGAAAGAAGCGATATAATCAAAGGAGGACGGTTGTCACGACCCGCACCCGATCTTTCGGATACGAGATGTGTCCAAGCCAGCCTATGCCACAGAGTCGACGGTAGAACGCTGTCAAGCCTGTAGTAAATAAATGCTCAAAATAAACTTTATTGCTCATTCACATTTCTAAATTTATTACAATTTTTATAATTAAAGAAAATACAAAGTTCTCACAATATAGAAAATATAGCTAGTTCCACTATCTAG
Source organism: Iris pallida (assembly GCA_029216955.1). Classification (NCBI taxonomy): domain Eukaryota; kingdom Viridiplantae; phylum Streptophyta; class Magnoliopsida; order Asparagales; family Iridaceae; genus Iris; species Iris pallida. Next base: position 1,199,607 of record JANAVB010044019.1, on the reverse strand, counting down.
GTCAACCTCAGCATACCCATGCCTTCCCAGTACTAAGAGTGATCGCGGCTAAACCTAAAAATGTTGGTTTCCAGTCAGGAATGGAATAAGCACACAAACCGACGGCAATGTGAGAACACAATAGAATTAACAAGACATGAAAATAACATATGAGAGATAAAAACTAGAAAGTACTGATGACATGGAAAGTGGTGGAGAAGACAAGGAAAACTAATAAAATACAACTATTTATGTGATTTTAAATATCTGTTTCAACATGTGAACGGCAAGCGGTTAATTTGATACCCTGCACGAGTCGTGTGCAGCTGCTATCATTCAAGAATAGACTCATGGGATAGTTCTGGGTAGTCCAATGTCTACTAAGATATTTCTCCTCCCGACTACTCCGTGTGACGAGCGTGTCAACAAGCAGCAAGAAATACGTATAAGCATGACATGAAAAGACTACTATGAATCGAAAGCAATCAGAAAAGTGTACTTGTCTGAGGTCCTTAGCTGGTGAAACCAATAATACTATACCACTCAATGAGCCACAATCAGTCAACACATGCAGAAGTCTCCAGATGCTGAAATAAATAGTACCAACACTTTTAGAATGGTCAAATTAGTTAGAATTGCCTGTCCTTAAGTCTATTTCTAGATACAGGGGTAAAACGGTAATTTAGGGTCAAAATAGTGTCCACCGTTAGACCCGTTTTGCACCGAAAAGCGTGCCAGAGTCTTTGGTCTCTAAAGTCATCAAACTACATGTCTACAGGTCTGGTTTTCCGATACAAACCCAACATTATGTCCAAAGTTGGATTCCGGCAGGCCGTGCACAAAATCGTCCTTTAAATCGGACCGTGGGACCCGCAAAACGGCAATCCCATCAACTGTCTCAGAATTGGACCAAACTTGGCATACATGACCAGAAAAATGATACGGTCCTGTTGGCGCAAGTTTTGTCTCGATCTGACGAACATGTACAAAGTAATTGGGAAGTTTGCACGGAGGCCGATACGGTAAATTTTGACGGATACGCATCAAATTCGTCGTGCACACGCGACCAATTTAAATTCCGTCAAAGCCGACACGTCCATGAAGCCGATACGCACCTTTCGATGCCTTCGGTTCGTGACCACGTCGCCCGGATTGGCGGGACGCACGTCGTATCGAGGGTTTTTCTAGTTTTTAAAACAGATTTTTCTCTATTTTGAAATAAATTTTAACCAAAAAATAAACCTCTAGAAATTAAACTAAAAATAGGGTTTTGATCTTGTTCAGGTTGTCTAAAAGTCTATTTAGGTAGATTCCTAAAATTTACAATATCCTGTTCGCAATCTGACCGTAAACATGGGTGGTCGGGACAATTTCTATAGTCCAGAATTCGAGATTTTTCTCGATTTTGGAAATCGATTTGCGACGCACACACCACGAATTATTCAAATCTATTTGAAGGGAATTGAAGGTGTATAGGTTGTTTACACACCTGTTTAATTGGTTCACAAAATGGCAAACCGTGTTGTTGGGAAATCGGCCATGAACAGGCTCCTCGAAACTGCGGCGCTGCTGTTGCGTCCTGAGCGACCCTGTACGAGCGCGCGGTCCAGCACGACCGTGCTGGCTGGCCGGCCGTCGGCGAAGCCCAGGCGCACGCGCGGCGGTGCTGGTGATGGGGTCTCATGTGGGGGTGCGGTTGTCGGCGTTAGGGTTTTGGTTTCTCGTCCTTCCCTCTCTCGCTCTGTCCTTTATATATGCACATATGCATATATGTGCAACCCCTCGGGTCGGGCTGTTCAGCCGTTGGGGACTTTTCCCTATCAATTTACTATAGCTACCCGGGTTCGGGCATGGGTTGAAGGCTACTGCTTTCCATCCTTTAGATATATCTATATATATATATATATATATATATATATATATATATATATATATATATTTTATATATATATATATATATATATATATATATATATATATATTTATATATATATATATATATATATATATATATGTAAACAAAATATGTATATATATATATATATATATATATATATATATATATATATATATATATATATATATATATATATATATATATATATACATATTTTTTTTTACATATATATATATATACATATATATATTTATATATATATATATATATATATATATATATATATATATAAATAAATTTATATATATATATATATATATATATATATATATATATATATATATATATATATATATATATATATATATATATATATATATATATATATATATATATATATATATATATATAACAATATTTACACACATATATGTATTTTTATATATACAACCACATACATGTATATTTATATATACACATATATGTATACATACACATATATATTTATATATATACACATACATACATATAAAAAAAAAAAAAAATACATATATGTATATTTATATATACAATCCACATATACACCTATATATGTGTGACATGCATATATGTATATACATTAATAAATTCTAAATATATATATTTATATGCCTATATAATTAAATATATATATACACATCATTTGTCTTAACAATATTAATACAAAATGTAGGAGAACAAAATACAGTAATTCATTGCTAGACGTACTTGTAATTGCAGGTATAGCCTAGATATCGCCAACTGCACAAGGGTAACTAAGAATGGTGTTCATCCTATTTCTAAAATAGAATATAAATTCAATAATAATAAAATATATATTATATATATAGATCCTTTATATAGGAATACCTATTTGGACAATCAAGATTAATAAATGCAATATGTACGTCTACATAGACGTCTTTGAGCACACTACTCGACCACATGTGTTTAGGTCTAGGTCGGGCTAAGTTCAGACTAAATTGGCACAATCGGGTCGTCTAAAAGTCAATATATATTTATTAATATATAATTAAATGATTTAAAAGGGTCAAATCATAACTTGGCCTGGTTTTTCTAGTTCGGACATCTCTATGGCTAGGCTTCCCCTGACATGGCTAGTACACTAGTCAAGGCACACTGCTATTTCTTCCGTGCCACAATTCCTAGTCGTTTTGTGCTCCATAACTCCACAAAGACTTAAGTCATCCACCGTAATAATTAACTAATTAACTATTTGTAATATTCTAAAAATCACATTTAAATCTAATAAATAATATAAAAATATTTCAAAATTTTTTGGGAAGGAGAGCTACAAATCTACCCACCTTAAAAATAAATTTGTCCTCAAATTGAAGGACTACCAGGGTGTTCAGACTTGGTAAGTTGGTGAGAGGTAGTAGAACTTTATGATAAAGGAAATTGATCAAATAAATAAATAAAATAGGAAGAAAATATTTGAAGCTCTAAAATGCTCTCATCTTCAATTTTGAAACAAGTTTGCTAAGGAAAATAATCATAAACACAGTATTGACAAAATCTGCCTTCAACCCTGACAAATAAAATATGTGGATAAATAAATGAATAAAATTTATGAAACTCTGGAAAAAGATTTGACCCAATCCTGTCCGAAATTATTCATAAAATATTGTCTAAAATAATATCTATTACTTTAAACCATCCTTGTAATAAAATCATTTATCAAAATAGTGTTAAGAACAATTCAGATACTTATAATTGTATATTTTCCACAAATACAATATCTTCTAAAATAATATAGTAGTAATTTGAATTTAATATAACTCTTGATAAAATAGTATTTCAAAAATCCTGGAATAAAATCTCTTCTAAAATTGTGTAAATCTCTCTTCATTTTTTTCAAAATATCTAAAGCAGAAATAGAATAAAATTATATCCCGATTTGGAAAAGTAATTAAACTAAAATAAACAAAATGGAGAACGTAAGAAAACGGAAAATGGGCTTACGACATACCCACCTTAGAATGATTCATCTTCGAATTTAAGGACTATGATGATCGAATCTTTCTAAGATTTAAATAAATATTGGATTTTACGAATCAAAATAAATCCATAATGATTTAAAAAATAATAATTCCAGATTTTATTATGATATTAAAAGTGCAATTGATCAAATCCAAATATAATACAATAATAATTTAAATGGATAATATGTTTACCAAATGACTTGGAAAATATGATATATATATTATTTAAACAATTCATACCTTTGTTAGTCCAAGACTGAATCAAACTAACTATAATATAACAAAATGAATTTAATTTGATAATTATTATTAACAAATAATTTAACCGATATTTTATAAATTCTAAATCCAAAATAGTTTGACAAAGGTTCTGTTGTCATCAAAATATATTCGATAGTGGTTACAAATAGAATCTACTTTCCAACTAAAACTTATTAAAATAAAACAAAATAAAAAATTTTGAAAGCAGGGATGTGGGTTTACAATTCTACCCACCTTAAAAATATTTTATCTCCAAACTTCAAAGGGTACGATTAGGCACAACTATGAAGAATAATCAAGGAACCAATTTTTTAATTGATATGAATAAAACGACGAATGGTATAATCAAGGGAGTGATGTGATTTATGATCTAATTAGTCACGCATAAAATGATAAAGATACTAAACAGAAGGAGAGTGTGATTTGGTACGACCAGTATTTGGTCAAGTGGTCTAGTTGACAACCAAGTATTTTTAAGAACGATCAAGAGTGAAATAGTTGGGCACGACCAATCTATGGTCAGCCTGGTTGAGTCATTACCAGCCTTTTTAAGGAATAACCAAAGTTTTTGACAAAATCTAAATAAGATGTTAATCGCATTTAAGATGCAGTCACGATCAGGGCTAATCGTGCGAGTCATCCAAGCAGGGTGAAAATAGGAAGTCGGCACGAGCATGATCATGATCAAAATAGTCATGACCGTAGTTGAAATGAAAGTATAACCTTAGCTATGATTTAGTCTTGATAAAAATGGTGTAAGTTCGATCAAAATTGAAATCGTCTTGGTACGAACAACTAGTTAAACAAATTATTTAGGCACGATCATGGAATTGAATTCTAGGATGACAAGCAAATTGGCACGAACGAAATAGAATCGAATAGTTTGGTCGTGATCAAAAAGTATTTTAAGGGTGAAATTATCCACCACTAATACTAGTTGTTATATATATTGCATCTAATTCTGGCAAAAGGCTGGAATTATCCACCACTAAAGCAACAACAACAGAGCTTTGTTGGTAATAAAATGGAAAAATAAACAAAATGTTGATGGTATCAAAAATTTAAGAATGTAAAGTACTTGATTCCTGGATAACTCACAAGTATATGTTTGGAGGGTACCAACTCTTAGGTAACAACTAATAAGTAGAATTTGTTCAAATGTCAGCTATTAATTATAAAAGGTAAGATCACATACGAGTTATTACATAAACATATATCTTTCACTTGAGCCTTTTCTACAATGCTACTAACCACCTTCAACTGTAATAAGACTAAGACTATTGCAACATTTTGCTATCCTTGTCTTTGTCGTCCTCTAAAGCATAAGCAAACGACAGAAACCAACATCAAGTGCATCATCCCCAAACATCATGAGCATCTGTAGATGCTAGAAGGGAAAAACTCAATTAATATTTGACTCACCAAAGATTAGCAAGAACAAAATAGCATGTATCAACAAATGATTAAAAAGGTCAACCTGATGATGTTGTTGCTGCCACTGCGCCCATTAAAGAGAATGACGAGCATGTATCTCTATGTTGTGCTTATAATCTGTAGTATCCTTGTCATATTTACTTCTGGTTGATTCATGAGCTCGTCATTACAGTTGGTGCCAAAATAGTATATGACACGATTAGCAGAAGCAAGATTCATGGAAAGAAACTGGACAATTCTAGACACCAAAATCATCAGGCTTAGCGATCAGTTGCACAAATATATCTTGAAATAAGACAAGATCAATTACTTGATTATTTTTCTTTAGTTACCTCAACTTGATTTTAATGGGACTATACATAGATCTCATCCAAGACAAGGGCCTTTCCAATAACCTATAACAATCAAATCATACACATTTTGTCAAGTAAAACAAAAAACATATTTTACAATACTAAAATATTTAATTTATGAGAAGACACACCTTGTCACAACCAGGGACAAGGTCTTGCAACCTCTTCATCCTCTCACTTATATATATATGAAACACTCCATGCATGGTGCTGCTATATTTTTGTATGAAAAACCTAATGCATCCTATAAACAAACAATTAAACAAAACAGCACATCTACTATAGTTAATTATGAATAAAATAATTCAGTATATTTAAACAAAAACTAAATAAGTTGAAAAAGTGGTGTCCGGGTATTTAGACAGTAACCTCTGAACAACTAAGAAAAGGCAATAGAAAGAGAGAAATTATATTTTTATCTAATTGGATAATACCTGCCAGTAAAGGCCAACACAAATATTCATGAACATCTAACCATATACTCGTGAACACCAACAGATGTCAACTAAAACTAAATAGTTAGCCGTGCATCTATCTGCTAATGCAGGAAGCAGAACTTCATCCTAAAGCTAATTTACCAGTTTTGACAAGAAAGCCTATTGACCACACTACTGATGCATGATGGGCTAGAATCCAGTACATACGAAAGAAAGAAAATAGCCTCCTAGCAAGCTGGCCTCAGCATGCTTGCTATGAAATAGCATATATTATTAATTAATATATATTTCTCCATCAGATATCTTGGAGGCATGATACAGTAAGTTAATGAAACTCACAACCAAGGTTCGTACTATCGGAATTGGTATCGGACCCTTCTTATGAGTAGCGGGATTGGCGGTATTGGTGGTTTCGGATCGGAGTATCGGATTTTTGATATCGGAAAGAAAATAATTATTAGTAAATCATTAAATTTTAGTAGAAGAAAAAAAGTAGTTTATACATTTATAATTCATTTTAAATATTTCTTGTGTTGTTTCTTAGTAGTTTTGGAATTGAATAAAATAGTAGTCACCCTTGCCGATTGGTTTATCTGTGGTAGATAAATTTTCCACTATATTGTACATGAACAACCTTTTCTAATTCATCATCCACACCTAGTGAATAAATACAAGGTCATCAAACATATGCAAATTTTAGGCCAAAGAACGCTCATGAAACAAAACATGGATGTGAACTAGTTACAAAAAGGTTGTATCCGATAGATAAGGACATAAAAACCATCATAATTTGTAAAGCCTATAATTACTAACATTCTAAGATACATCACAAAAGAAAGATTACCAACATAATTAACTATCAAAGTCTCAAGTCACTTCACACACAATTCATCGAACAACCATACAACGTTTACTTCTATATGAAATTCAGTTTGGAGAAACTATGGTCAACATATGGCTATTTTTGCAGCAGTAATCATTTTTTTGGGATCAGGTTTGCTGCAAGGATGTCAGGATGCATAGGTTCGGACCCACATAGTGTAACTTCCTAGTGCCAAAATACGTAGACTAAGGTATGTATACATGCCAACTATGAATCCAACGGACTCCAGCCCAGCTCGAATATGTATAAGCTGTCTTGGTTTCCAAATCTATTTGTCAAATTAACTAACATATATCTATCTCAATCCACAGAATATATGATATAAAGAATAAATAATATGTGTCATGGTCTGCAGTCCAATAAAATATATGTTCGATTAGACCCGAAGAACGATATGGTTCTACAAAATAAGAATAAATAGCATAATAGAAATAATGAATAAATATAAAAGTACGATAAAATACCTGAGCTAGATATAGCAATACCTACATAATCAACAGATTATCTCTATATGACCAATTATATAGAGATATCACCAGGTCCTTAGGGGACATAGCAAGGTACAGAAAAATATGCCAATATAACAATAAAGAAAATATAAACTAAAGGGTAACTACTCTAACTAGCCTAAGTGATATGCACATGAAAACACATTCCGGATAGTAGGTTTCAGGTAACTGAGGCCCACGAGCTCCTCAGAAGGCAGACACCTAAGGTACCATGTCGTGGTACCTTTATAAGCAATATAATAACACCCAAGCTACCGTGTCATGGTACCTTGCGCAAGAAATAAAATAACACCAGTGCTTTGCTACAGAGACAATAGAAAGAAATAGTATAACAACCAAGTCTCGAATATGGTAATGAGGTCAAGCAATAAATTAGCCTGATATGTCGGTAATGTTCTTCCTGCCCCATGTCTGGCACTAACAAGTCGAGTCAAGTTCAGTATAGCAAGTCACAAGTACAAGTATCAATCTAGTATTCTATCACGAAGTCCATAACCATGAATACTCATGTAGACTACGTACCATAAATTTTATCGGTGTCCTGTGGTCTATTGGGTCAATGAAACACGAATAAAGTACACGTAATGCCTAGTGTCGATACTCGATGATTACAAGATATCATCAGCACCTGTATACAAAACGGACGTTAAGTATCGACTATTCCTACGTCCTAAGTGATAATAAACAAGAAATAAAACAACAATAAAGGAAAGGAACATGAACTGTAACATTGGCAAGGTACACTTGTCCATAACTTCTAGCTGAGAAAATGACAGCCCGGCTCCAATATCCTCGCTACCTCTACTAAATACACCTATAATAAATATTCTACTATTAATAACACTAATAATTACTATATATGGACTTACCATATATAGACCTTAATAATATATTTACATAAAAACTAGTCATATTGCCTACTCTACTTAATATAACATATATAGTTTTAAATCAACATATAAAAGAAATACATTATTAACATAAAAAAAAATATTACTTTCAATTCTGGAACGACAAATTTTTAATAAATATTAATTCTAGAAATATAATATTAGTTATGTAAAAATACATTTTTATTATTAAAATATGTACAATAATTATTTTGGAGATATCTCATGAAGTTCCGAAGCATATGGACACATAGAACTCATGAATTTCTGTGTTTCGATATTACGGCAAAATATCTAAATGTTTAATAAATAGTAAATGAAAGCAAAATGCTGTAAAATATATGAGTTGCAAAGCTTAGAAAGTGTAATTTCTTATTAAAAATATATGAAAGGTGGAAGTGGACCAAAAGTGGAATAAAATAGGCTCGCAATAGAACTGATATGTTCTAAACACCTTTCCGTAGAACGGACGCTCCGGACAAACCGTTTGTAACTGGGTAGGTGGCCAAATGGACACAAACATAGACACAAAGATCTTTCCAATAATTTTTGTTTTGCAAAATAATAAGATAAAAAAGTACATAAAATCCTACATGTAAAATAATATACCTGCTGTGACAAATTTAGCACAAGTTTGGTCGACTTGGGGTGCCCTCCACGCCTTATACCGACCAAACGAGGCTTTGTGGCTCCCCAGGAACATGCTGGATATTAGGTGGTGTCCTAGGGTCGAGATGAAGGTGATAGGAGGGTTGAAAGAGGTCCGGATGATGAGTTTCTGTCGAGTGAGAGGAAAGTGCGAAAATAGAAAAAAAAATATAAGGGGCGCTTGGTTTTTGTAAAGAATAAAGGTCGGCGAACAGAAAATAGGAGTTTAAAATATAGAAAATCTAAGTTTGGAATTGATTAGGATTTAGTTTGGTGAGATTTAGTTGTCTAGTTTAAAAGATATACAAAGATATGTCCAAAGGAATTTATATCGAGTCCAAATTAGGAAAGTTGTTATGGAGTTGGTTTAAAATAGATTTGAATTATTATGGCTCTAATTAGTTCATAATAATTTAGTTTAAAATAAGTCTAATATGTTAGGGTACCCTAGAATAGGCTTCTTGAACCCCAGTTGGTCTATTTTTGGGTCGGTAGAATTATTTGGATCGAAACGAGACCAATAACTATCTATAGTTGAGTCTTGTGTGCCATTTTAAAATAAATAACATATGGAAACTCGATTGTGTGGCACATCATTGGCATGTGTGAAGTAGGATCAAAATAGGTCAAACCATATATTGGGTCAATAATTTTGGATCGGATTTGGGCTTCAAATCGAAATTAAAAAAATACATCAAAATTACGACGAAGGATAAAATGTTCATTTTAACAAGAAAGTTATGCAATAAATGTGTAGTACAAGAGAACATGTTTGAGTTAGGGTGAGCCCCCTATTTTATATATATGATATATATATTTAATTAGCATTTATTAGTTGCCGATTTTTAAAAAGTCTGAATATTATTTTACTTATAGTTACTTAAAATTATAGTTATATTATAGTTAGTTAAAAGTATCATTGATATCAATAGTATTAGTAACAATATAACTTTATTTTTTATTATCATTTTAGTAGGATATGTCAAGGCCCCTTTAATTTTTGAAGAGAATTGTTTTTTTTAAAAACATGGTGTGGGTTAATTTTTCGATTCTTATATATATTACATGATGTGCTTATTCTATCATATACAATTATTATATTACTTTTTTTCTTTTTATAAATAGCCCAGCCCTCCTAGTGGTCGTTCCCTGGAGTGGACCTTAGTATATATACATACACACACACACACACACACACACACACACACACACACACACACATATATATTTTATATATATATATATATATATATATATATATATATATATATATATATATATATATATAGCATATGTGCACGTGCCTTGCACGTATTTTAACATTTCTTAATTAGTTTAGGAAGACCAAAGGGTAGTCTTCCTAATTACTAAGTTGTCCTTATTAAAATTAATGAACTATTTTTAATTAGTATAAGTATGTAAGGGTATTTTCGAAATTCAAAAGTTTCACCATCTAAGTTTTCCTATTATATATATATATATATTTATATATATATATATATATATATATATATATATATATATATATATATATATATATATATATATATATATATATATTCTCATATATATATATATATATATATATATATATATATATATATATATATATATATATATATATATATATATATATTCTTTTATATATATATATATATATATATATATATATATATATATATATATATATATATATATATATATATATATATATATATATATATATATATATATATATATATATATATGAGAATATATATATATATATATATATATATATATATATATATATATATATATATATATATATAAATATATATATATATATATAAATATATATATATATATATATATATATATATTCTTCAAAAATATATATAAAATATTTATATATGTATATATATATATAAAAATATAAAATATATATATATATATATATATATATATATATATATATATATATATATATATATATATTCTTCAAAAATATATATAAAATATTTATATATATATATATATATATATATATATATATATATATATATATATATATATATATATATATAAATATATATATGAAGAATATATATATATATAGCCCATCAGCCCAACACTTTTAGTTCATAAGAGCATCATTAGTAATGCCCATCCCATTTTCTAGATTCTAGATCTAGAATGTAGGAGCTCATTTTGTAGAATAATAAGTCTCATCCCTAGTCCCAATTTCTACAATTTCGGTCCCAACCCATCCATGGGTGCTAAGGGTTGGGCCTCCCAATTTCTAGATTCTAGATTGTAGAAACTCGTTTTGTAGAATAGTAAGTTCCAATTTGGAGCCCAACTTTCTAGATTCTAAACTTTATATTATTTTTTTCCTACATTAATTTTTGACCACACAATTTTTTGGGACCGGAGCTCACTTTATCATTTCCTACTATTCTCATACAAACCCAACACATTCTACATTTACCATTTTTTTTGAAATTTTGGGCTCCAAATTGCATTGGAGAGTCCCAACTACTAATGATGCTCTAAGTGTTGGAGTGGGTGGGGTTCCCAACCTATGTGGAGAAGGCCCCAGAGTGCGACGAGCGCCGTTCGTGTGTCGAAGAAGCTCGGAAAGTAGGCAACGGAGTTGCTGCTGCTGCTGCTGGAGCTACTGGAAGCAGGGGATCCGAGTTCGGGCCGAACTCGGTCCAAGGCCGAGTTCTGGCCGAACTCGGTCTGGCCGTTCCAGGGTTTGGCCAGTAGGTGCTGGTTGCCCCACACAGAGTTCTGGCCAGACTCTGTGTCGTCGGGGGCTGAAGCAGATTTCTGGATGAGTTTTCATCATTGGATCTAATCCAACGGTCCAGGTTGGTTGCGGGATTAGGGAGATATATTGAGTTTTCTCAACCCTAACTCATTATCGCAACGTAACACAAGTTTGAGAGAGAAAGGAGGCAAGAGTGCCATTACAACTTCGGAGAAGAAGACGGAGGATTGAAGGTCGCTGTTCGAAGGAGATCGTGTTCGGGTAATCTCTACTCGTCGTTCTCGCTTTTCGTAGCCTTATAATCATTATTCTTATCTCTGAGTGTTGTGGGGATCCGATTTGGATCGGGAGGAGTTTGTAGAGGGTGTAATTCTTCTATTCCATTAGTGGAGGCTTCTCAGGGTTGGACTCCGATCGTCCCGTGGTTTTTTCCCGCAAGGGTTTCCACGTCAAAAATTCTTTGTGTCTGCGTGGATTGTTTTTGTGTGATTGTTTTTGGGTTCGTGCGTTGTATTGCTCGGTCCTCTCGCAGGTACTCTCCGATTTGGGGAAAGGTTTCTGCGTTTCTTTCCCAACCGAGTGGTATCAGAGCTTTGGGTTCAAAGGGTGTCAGGAGTTGACAGAGGAACCAGAGAGGAGAGATGGACGCGAAGTCGGTGCGCATGGTGAATCTGAACGCACAAACTATCATTATTGGCGGAGCAAGATAAAGGATTTGCTATTTGTCAAGAAGCTGTATCTACCTGTGTTTGCAACCGAGAGGCCCAGTGATAAATCCGAGGAGGACTGGAAGTTCGAGCACATACAGGTGTGTGGGTACATACGGTAGTTTGTTGATGAGAACGTGTACAACCACGTTGCCAATATTGAGCACGCGAAGACGTTGTGGGATAAGCTGGAATCCTTGTATGCGAAGAAGACCGGGGTAAACAAGTTGTTCCTGATCCGAACGATGATGGGTCTGCGGTACAAGGATGGGACGTCTATTTCGGATCACTTGAGTGAGTTCCAGGGTGTGGTTGACCAGCTATCTTCTATGGGAGTCAAGTTCGACGACGAAGTTCAGGGACTGTGGCTGTTGTGTACATTGCCAGACTCGTGGGAGACCGTACGAGTATCTATGATCGCTTCTGCTCCAGAGGGCGTGGTCAGTCTGGAGTTTGCCAAGAGCGGGGTGTTGAATGAAGAGATGCGGAGACGTTCTCAGGGCACTTCATCTACATCCTATCACTCAGAGGCACTTGTTTCAGAGAGCCGCGGAAGGGGCAAAAGCAGGGGTCCAGGTGGTGGCAGAGACAAGAGCATGGGGAAGTCCAAAGGTCGGTACGAGGACTCAGAGTGTTACCATTGCGGTAAGAAGGGCCATATCAAGCGGAATTGTTTCGCTTGGAAGAGAGAGAAGAAGGGGGACAAGGGAAAGCAAGAAGAGAACACTACAGCGGCAGCCTCGGTGCATGGAGGCGATGTGATCGTCGTAGGTGATGAGGTCATTACTAACCTCGCCTGCGATGACAATTCTTGGCTGGTGGACTCAGGGGCTTTAGCACATGTATCTCACAATAGGGCACTGTTTGCCACTTACACGACAGGCGACTGTGGCATATTGAAGATGGGCAACGGAGATGTGTCGAAGGCGGTTGCCGTTAGAGATGTGCATTTGAGAACGAAGATGGGTGCGGTTCTTGTTCTCAAGGATGTTCGTCATGTCCCTGATATCCGTTTCAACCTGGTGTCGGTTGGAAGGTTGGATGACGAGGGATTCTTCAGTCTCTTCGGGAATATTCAGTGGAAGCTTTCCAGAGGTTCGATGGTGATTGCCAGAGGAAGCAAGAAGTCCGGTCTCTACTATATAGAGGGGAGCGCAGAGGGGGCACAGGAGGTGAACGCAGTCAGTGATGCGTCTACCGAGTTGTAGCACAGGTGACTCGGCCATATCAGCGAGAAGGGGATGAGCTAATTGGTGAACAGGAAGGTGATTCCAGGGCTCAAGTCTACAAAGTTGGAGAAATGCACGCACTGTTTAGCTGGGAAGCAAAATAGGGTGTATTTCCAAAGTCACCTAAGTTCGAAGAAGCCGGCGTTGCTCGAGTTGATTCACTCGGATGTCTGCGGTCCTATGAAGGTAAAATCTCTTGGTGGTGCTTCTTACTTTGTGACTTTTATTGATGACTGTTCCAGGAAGGTTTGGGTCTATGCCTTAAAGACCAAGGATCAGGTGCTGCCTACTTTCAAGGAGTTTTAGGCCTCTGTTGAAAGGGAGACGGGCAAGAAGTTGTTGTGTGTTCGGTCCGACAATGGCGGCGAATACATCGGTCCCTTTGATGTGTATTGCAGAGAGCAAGGGATACGACACTAGAAGACTCCGCCCTAGACACCTCAGCTCAATGGTGTAGCGGAGCGCATGAACAGGACACTGATGGAGAGGGTGCGGTGTTTTCTATCAGAAGCAAACTTGTCGGGCAGTTATTGGGGTGAGGCTCTTCTTACAGCTGCTTATATTATTAATTTGTCTCCTAGTGCTCCTTTGCAGGGTGATGTGCCTGACAAAGTATGGTACGGCAAAGAGCCGTCATACAATCACCTGTGGGCGTTTGGTTGTAAAGCCTTCGTGCATGTACCGAAGGACGAGAGGACCAAACTTGAGCCGAAGACGAGGCGATGCGTCTTTGTCGGCTACGGTCGGGATGAGTTTGGCTATAGACTCTACGACCCAGTGGAAGGAAAGCTCTACAGAAGCAGGGACGTAGTGTTCGTCGAGGATCAGACCATGACCAACACTCAGGATTCTGAGACGCCTTCTGAGGCTGAGGAATTGCCTGAGTTAGAGTCATTTCGCTTCGAGCAGTTTCCAGAGGACATCGCAGAGGATCCAGTTATAGGGGAGCCGGTACATGGAGTTGCTCCCAACCTTGATCATCAGCCTGCTGATGGTGGTCAGGGTGTCCCTCAGGAGGATGAGCATACCGGAGAGGTAGTTCCTGAAGGGGCGGAGGCTGTCGGTATACA
The DNA here is from genome assembly GCA_029216955.1 of Iris pallida. NCBI lineage: Eukaryota > Viridiplantae > Streptophyta > Magnoliopsida > Asparagales > Iridaceae > Iris > Iris pallida. The sequence goes on along the minus strand of JANAVB010044019.1, from coordinate 1,184,531 downwards.
GCCAGCACCAGTGGCTCCACTGAGAAGGAGTGACAGGGATCGTCGACCATCTACGAGATACTCACCGGATGAGTATGTGCTATTGACTGACGGGGGGGAGCCCGAAAGTTTCGCAGAGGCTATGGAAGACGAACATAGGCAGGAGTGGATGGTGGCTATGTAGGAGGAGATGAGTTCCTTGCACACCAATTCTACTTATGATCTGGTGTGGTTGCCAAAGGGCAAGAAGGCTTTGAAGAATCGATGGGTGTTCAGAGTGAAGCAGACGGAAGATGCTACTCGCCCTCGATACAAAGCGAGGCTGGTAGTCAAGGGCTACGGTCAGCGAAAAGGCATGGATTATGATGAGATCTTTTCGCCTGTCATCAAGCATTCGTCTATCCGGGTGGTGCTAGCATTAGCAGCCAGTTTCGACTTGGAGGTCGAACAGATGGACGTGAAGATGGCATTCCTCCACGGTGATCTTGAGAAGGAGTTGTACATGGAGCAGCCAGAGGGATTCTGCGAGAAGGGCAAGTCACATTTGGTCTGCCGGTTGAGGAAGAGCTTGTATGGTCTGAAGTAGGCTCCGAGGCAATGGTACAGGAAGTTCGAGTCGTTTATGGGGGAGCATGGTTATGCACGGACGACGTCGGATCATTGTACATTTGTGAGGTATTTTGCCGATGATGATTTCATCATTTTGTTGCTCTATGTTGATGATATGCTATTAGTGGGTCGGAATGCCACTAGGATAGCGGAGTTGAAGCGCCAACTGGGCGCGGCCTTCTCTATGAAGGATTTGGGCACAGTGAAGACTATTCTTGGGATGGAGATCAGCTGAGAGAGAGTCCAAGCTGCTACACTTGTCCCAAAAGAAGTACATTTACCGGGTACTTCAGCGTTTCGGGATGGACGGGTCGAAGAAAGTGAGTTCCCCCCTCGCGGCTCACTTTGAGCTCACTGAGGAACAGTATCCATCTACCGAAGACGAAAAGGAAGATATGGAGCGGGTTCCATATGCCTCAGCTGTGGGAAGCCTGATGTATGCTATGGTGTGTACGAGGCCAGATATTGCTCATGCAGTTGGTACGGTTAGCAGGTATCTTTCAAATCCTGGAAGGGTACATTGGAGTGCGGTCAAGTAGATTCTACGATATCTTCAGGGCACTGCTGGTTGGAGACTTTCCTTTGGTGGTGACGAGCCGAAGCTGGTTGGGTATACCGACGCTGATATGGCTGGAGATGTAGACACGAGGCGATCGACTTCGGGCTACGTGATGATGTTTGCGGAAGGAGCAGTATCGTGGCAGTCGCGATTGTAGAAGTGTGTTGCCTTGTCGACGACGGAGACAGAATACATTGCGGCGACGGAGGCTTGCAAGGAGCTGTTATGGATGAAGAAGCTGTTGCAGGAAATGGGACTGAAGCAAGAGCAGTATACTTTGCTTTGCGACAGTCAGAGTGCTATTCATCTGGTAAAGAATCAGAAGTTTCATAGCCGGTCCAAGCACATCGAGACTCGGTATCATTGGATACGCGATGTGGTTGAGAAGAAGGACGCGGAGCTTGAGAAGGTGCATACAGATGACAACGGAGCTGATATGTTCACGAAGATTCTACCAAGGGAGAAGTTTGAGTACTGCAGGCAGGTCGTCGGGATGACGACATCCTCCCCATAGTTGTGAAGGGGGAGATTTGTTGGAGTGGATGGGGTTCCCAACCTATGTGGAGAAGGCCCCGGAGTGCGACGAGCGCCGTTCGTGTGTCGAAGAAGCTCGGGAAGTAGGCAACGGAGTTGCTGCTGCTGCTGCTGGAGCTACTGGAAGCAGGGGATCCGAGTTCGGGCCGAACTCGGTCCAAGGCCGAGTTCTGGCCGAACTCGGTCTGGCCATTCCTGGGTTTGGCCAGTAGGTGCTGGTTGCCCCACACAGAGTTCTGGCCGAACTCTGTGTCGTCGGGGGCTGAAGCGGATTTCTGGATGAGTTTTCATCATTGGATCTAATCCAACGGTCCAGGTTGGTTGCGGGATTAGGGAGATATATTGAGTTTTCTCAACCCTAACTCATTATCGCAACGTAACACAAGTTTAAGAGAGGAAGGAGGCAAGAGTGCCATTACAACTTCGGAGAAGAAGACGGAGGATTGAAGGTCGCTGTTCGAAGGAGATCGTGTTCGGGTAATCTCTACTCGTCGTTCTCGCTCTTCGTAGCCTTGTAATCATTGTTCTTATCTCTGAGTGTTGTAGGGGTCCGATTTAGATCGGGAGGAGTTTGTAGAGGGTGTAATTCTTCTATTCCATTAGTGGAGGCTTCTCAGGGTTGGACTCCGATCATCCCGTGGTTTTTTCCCGCAAGGGTTTCCATGTCAAAAATTCCCTGTGTCTGCGTGGATTGTTTTTGTGTGATTGTTTTTGGGTTCGTGCGTTGTATTGCTCGGTCCTCTCGCAGGTACTCTCCGGTTTGGGAAAAGGTTTCTGCATTTCTTTCCCAATACTAAGAACGATGTTTGAGTTTGGGCGGGTGCTAACTTAAACTTGACCCAAAATCCACCCGAACTGCCAACGTTTAAAATAACTACTGTTCTCCTGCCTCTTTCGTGCAATGTACGTTGTAGCCTATAATTTTTTGCAGACGGCCAGTCTGTAGAGTACGCATCTGTCATCGAGATCTGGCTGTTCGTTCCCATTGATCAACCCTCCACTCCATAGTATATATCTCACCTTCTTCTCCTCCTCTCCTTTGGACATAACCTAGCCACCTCCATTAAACCAAAACTTTTCTGAAGAAAGAAAGGAAGTTCCGACCACCAGTCTTTCCTCCCATCGTCGTTGGAGTGGCCGATCAGAAATTGAGCGACGGCTGAGGAACGTTCCCTGCAGCGCAACAACTCGCACGTTGGCCAGTACAGACCACTGTTCGAGATTCAACCCCCGGCAGCAGTCGATTTTGGTCGAGTTACGAATGTTATTACCCCCTCGACGCCTTCATCTTCATCGTAGACGTCGCAGTCTGGCGTGGGCAGTGTTACCACCTCCATGCGGCAGCAATCGGCCATTCCTCACCCTCTGGTAACGGCCATAATCTTCTTTCCCTTCCATATGTAATAATGTAGAGTAGAGCTTAAGACCATATATGGGAATGGTTAGAGGAAGGGTTCCTAGCTGCATTTTTGTTACACAACCTACTTTATGCCCCATGTAATAGGAAGCTGTCAGGTTATACAAGTGGTCTTGTGTCCTTGTGAGTCCCTATAAATGAAAAGGGAATGGGTCAACAAGTTGAGAAGTTAGGATATGTTATGGTTCATAAATATGAGAGTTTTACTTTTGTTGTGGCTCTTTTAATGAGATGTTAGGAATATGACAGCTTATATGAGTAAAACCTCAGAAACCCTAAGAGTGAGTTATATGCATCTCCATGCTTATTATGATGTCACATTTCCTATTAAACAATAATTCGTGTTACAAATGTCTCTATATTGCTAAGTTGAGTCAATTATAGTTGGAACCTAATGCTAGTATACGAACAGTTATGACAACTAGAATTGTACCTGGAAATGGTTGCCTAGTGGTTCGCTAGGAGAGAAGGGTTCTAGTCAAGCCCCTGTATATTTTGAGTATTGAGATTTATAAAATTGAAGAGAAGATGGAAGAGCAGTTGTGTATTAGTAAGCATGGGTTTCTAGAAATATCACCAATCTTTCTAATTATATTTTAGACCAAATCTTATTAATATTTTCCCCCATATTATAGTAGTCATCTAGAATAAATAAATAGTTAGTTAAACTTTTCCTCCAGGTCGCGTTGACTCATCGAACTTAGACGTTTGACCAGCTCTTCCTCTTCAGCAACCGGAGCCAGGCAAGTATACCTTGCCAATCTTGTACTTTAGTTTACAATATTTAGCTTTTAAATATCTTCTTGAATATGTTGTTACAACACCAAAACGTTAGCGCCATCGGGTATCGATTCTAGATATTCACATTTGCGTTACTGCGATAACACATTGTGGGGTACACTCTGACCCTAGGACAGGTTCATGTGACACTACATTATTGACAGATTCTCGTACTTGATTACATCTTGATGTACGAAAATCCGTGTCTGATTTTAGGACGATGACATTGATATACATGCACTATTTTTTTTCTATTATGACTCGTTGTCCTAGCTAGAAGTTCTGACCAAGCGTCACGTAGATATAATTCGTAAAGTCACATGGGCGGGAAGAACATACACCGTGCGCTTGGGCTACTTTTCCATATTGTCGACGTTGCCTTTTACCCAGAGCTTCAGATATTCATAGTTACTACAATTTTTTATCGGAACTGCAAATTTTTTATAGTTACCAGAGTTTTGTACCAGATTTACGGATTACACCATGACAGCTCGCATGTTCGAGTGTTGTTCTCAAATTACATTTTCGTATTAGTTGGTTATATTAGATTCACCTACTTTATCAGTCCTACTTTACTTTATCTATTTATTCATTACTGTCGTACACCTGGCTTGTGTATTATGGACCTTGTTGCATCCCACCGAGGACCTGGTTTTCTCTCTAGATTTAGATGAGGACTAAAGAGAATCTTGCTGGATTGTTGATGAGCTTCCCTTATATTCCATGTATGTATTCTTTGTAGTTATTTATTCTTTTGTAGTTTATATGTTTTATTTCCTGTCGTTATATCACTACTAGGATAAGGGCTTTAGATGACTAGAGTTTTTGTCGCCTAAATATAAAATTAGTTGCCTAAGGTTTATTGCCACTAAATTCCTTGGTCGCAAGCATCGTCACCTCAGGTTCCTGACCCAAAGTCTGGGACGACTATTTAAGCATTTTAGTTACAAAAGATCATTGACTACAATAGTGTTGCAAGAAATGTCTTTGTTGTTCCAAACTGTTGGCCAAGAAGGCTTTGTCACTTTAGGTAGTAGGATTTTTGGGTTAGAGGTACCTTTGTCGACTAAAATAGTTGGCATAGGTAGGTGAGTATATTTGGTTGCAATAGATAGTATGTGACACTATCATTAATCACCCAAGGTTGTTTATGATGACTATGATTGATTATTATATGTAGTTTGTGGCGAGTATCATTGTCGCCTAAGATACATTATAGCGACTATGACTGGTCATAATAGATATTGTTTGACGAATATCATTGTTGCCTAAGATACTTTGTGGTGACTATGTTTGGTCGCAATAGGAAGTATATAGAGACTACTATTGACCGACAAAGTAAACCTGTGGCGACTATCATTGTTCGCCTAAGACACTTTATAGCTACTATGAATGGTCGCAATAGGTAGTGTATAGAGACTACTATTGATCGGCAAAGGTAGTATATGGTGACTATTGTTGGTCGCCTATGACACTTTGTGGGTACTATGATTGGTCGCATAGGTAGTTTGTGGAGACTACTATTGACCGCCAAAGATAGTCTGTGGCAATTATTACTATCGGCTAAAACACTTTTGAAGTTACTTGTAGGCAACTCTAGAGGGGGGTGAATAGAGTTTGCGTCGATAATAACCAATTATCAAAATACAACTCTATATCAAGTCCAGAAATCAACTACCAACAGAGTAAGTAACCAGAGAGTAATGCGGAAATAAATAGAGATCAGAAGAGCATACGCAAACGCAAGGATTTAACCCAGTTTTCCTCGTGGGGGACTAGTCCAGGCCTAAGAACTCTCGCTCAGGATTGAAGTCTACTATAGGGTACAACCACGTGCCTTTACTCATAAGAGCACGCTAACTTCTTACAACTTTGCAGAGGCAAAACTTAGAATTGTCCAAGTGACTTCTTTACAACTCTAGCACAGAACTTCTAGCTGAATCGCACTTGAGCACCTTGGGGCTTCGGAAGTTTTGTGGCTAGTAGATTGGAAGATGAAGGCTTAGAATGTATAAGGCTAAGAATATTGAAGAAAAGAGATTGTCACTCCTATTTTTCGTTATACGTATTTCCAGTATACGTGTACGGATTTTTGACCCGTATTTTGACCTGTCTAGCGTGGCTTGGTTTGGTTTTGGTTTAGCTTGGCTTGGTTTATTTTGGTTTGGTTTGGGTGAAGATGGTTCATCATGATAAACCCCCTTTATAACCCAACCCCCTTTTCTCTCTCCTTCTTTACTTTCATTTATTTTCCTCATCCACTTTCTTCTTTATTAATTCTCTCCCAAACCCTTTGGCAAGTACAACTTGCTTTATGGAGGAACTCCATTTTATTTGTTCCATTGTCTTCCCTACAAGCTTCTAAGACTATTTAGTACTTAGCATTTCTGGTTTTGGAGGATTAATTCTTGTAGATCTAAGTTTTCTTAAATCTTAGTTTTCTTGGGTTTTGATCTATCAAACTTCTTTATTTTCAAGTTTTGATTGTTCTATGTTGTAGAGAATTTAATTTTACTCAAAATAAACCTTTGAGAACCGGGATTTCGATTTGTTTTGAGTGATTTGTGGACTTGGAAAGTTCATGGGTTCTATGAACTCATCTTCTCAGGTTGGAGAAGAAGAACAGTTTGGGCGCATGGCATTTTATGAGCCCACAGTAGCTTTAGCCTTGGGCGCATAGCCCTTTATATGCGCCCAAGCTCCATGCCCTCTTCTGCTTGGGCGCATAGCTTCTATATGCGCCCACAGTTCTTTCAATATGGGCGCATGGCTATTGTCATATTCCTACATAGCCAGTGAAGATAGTCTCCAGACTTATCTTCCAATGCACCCTGCCTCACTCATGTGGGCGCATAGGCCATGGGCGCATGCACTCTTTGGTGCATACCATCCCTAGCATATGCTCTACATGATATATTTAGCCTTGGGCGTATGTATGTGGGCGCATAGCCTTGGGCGCATAGCCCTGGGCACATGCTCTCAATGTCACCCCATTGACCCTTTGTGCCTTCTCTTACAATTATCCATGTTTGTCCCCATGGTCCTTAGTGTGAGTTGTAAACCCTCTAAATTTTTAAATTTTATTTTTTTATAATTGTTTATTATTTTATAGCCTTGTAGTTAATTTTACGATTTTTTTGTGATTATTAAAAACTAGCAAGTAGAAATGCTACATTATAGATATGGTAAATTTATTTTTTACAAGGTATTACTAACATACCTCCTAATATATTTTTGTGATATTTAGGATTTTAGTAATTATTTATTGCTTTATATATAAGTTATAGTTTTTTCTTAAACTTTTAAATAGCTTAAAATTTTGGTTACGTTTTTTTAATAGCACGAGTAGCATGTATTTGTTACATTATATGTAAATGGTAAATAAAAATTTTACACTTTATTAATTATAAATATCTTGGATTTTAGGATATTTTTCTTAAAATATTTTGGTTATAAATAGGGGTAGGAATATATATATATTATTATTTTAAAAAGAAAAAGGAAAAGAAATAGTTAATGAAAGAGTTTAAGATTAAATAAAAGAATAAGAATAAGAAAAAAGAAAGAAAGTTTAGTTGTGGCCGGCCCAAAGGGAGTGGGGACGGGCCACAACAAGAAGCAGCAGTAGCATCCGCACAATTTGGAGGAGGGGCCCGACCCTATAAAGCATCAGCAGCACTAACTTATAAAGGGGTAGCCGACCCCTTTTATATATTAGAAATTGAGAGATCGTGAGAGAGAGTTTTGGTAAACTCCAAACCCTAATCTCTTCTCCACCCTTCCTCCTACTCGTCCCTCCACCCTCGGCCAACCTCGCCATCGCGCGTCGCAGCCCCAGCCTCGCAATCGCAGCAACGACAACAACAATAACCGCAACAACAACAACATCAACTTTAAGCAAAGGTACTCCCTTTCGATTTAGGTTTCTCCCTGTCTACTTCACAAAATTCAATTCCGTAAACTCGTGTATAAAGCCAACATGACCCTCTTTGAGATCCTCCAGATGGATTTCGCAACTACCCTCTAACTTGCTTGAAAAATCGAGACGAAGTTGGAGAAAAACCTATTTTCTAAACTGTTAAAAACTGTTTTAAAACAACAACTTGGAAGCCAATTTGTGATCTGTACATTAGGGTTTCGTAGAAACTAAATGAAAACAGCCGAACATAATATAACCGAGTTTGCAATGCACCTGTTAAATCAACTCTTCAATTGTTATGCACAATTATATTCAGTGTTGAAGTTGACAGAAAAACCGCCTTAAAAGTATATAAATTTCTAAACTTTTTCAGATACGGCGTACGCCCCGACAAACCGGGCGGCGTGGTCATGCACTATATGCATCGAAAGGCGCGTATGGATGTTGCTGATGTGTGGGAACTGACGGAACTCGATTTCGTTGCGTGTGCACGACAAAATCAGTACGTATCCGTCAAGATACCTCTGTATCGACACTTTGTAAACTAGCCCATAACTTTGTGCACATTTGTTGGATCCACACGAATCTTGCGCCATCAGAACCGTATCATTTTTTTGTTCCTGTGTGCCAAGTTTGGTCTGATTCTATAAAGGTCGATCGGAACGGCTATTTGGCGGGCCCACGACCCACTCCAACGGGCAAACTTTTGTACGGTCCGTCGAAATCCAACTTTGGACATATGGTTTGGTTCGTCTCCTCAAATCGGACCTGTAGACATATACTTTGATGACTTAAGAGACCGTAGGTACTGGTACACTTTTGCCCTGTTCCAGAATTGGACTTTTGGACAGGCATTTTCAAGACATATCTTTTACACCGGGAATATTCTTGATATTTGTTTCAGCATTCGGAAACGTTCATGGATTCTGAGTTTCTTACTTCGACTTTTTGCTGGTTCGAGCTACTGGATCATTCTCTTTTGCACACAACCTCAGGCAAGATACCTTGCCACCTTACTCTGTGATTTACTTATTCTTATTTTCAGTTATTTATATTCATCATTACGTATTTATGTTAGTATTATATTATTGTGCGTCCAAGTCACACTTGGGTGCAAGCGACTCTATAGATCGTTTTCTTGCTTATGTTTTATTCTATTGCATTGACTTAGTCTAGTGACCACCCATTTGATGATGAGGTATTGGTATATCTCATACGGCCTTGACACCTACTTTACCATGTATTACGAGTCACATATAGGACACGTACTCGCGTAGTCGGCCGGCCACTGATACGTATGAGGCGTGCGACGGTTAGGAGTAACTGCCAATAAAATTGCTTGCTAGTAGACTTGGCAGTTACTATAGGTTCACATGAGTCATGTATGTGACTCCACTAGGCATGGGGTGGGAAGAACAGTTCCTTGATGTATGGGCCACATGTACATTGCTATTGTACCTAAAGCTCCACTGGAGATGCAGGTTCACCTTATTATTACTGATTCCCTCTGACATTCATGGAGCGTTATGGACGCTTTCGTACTGATTCCCTCTAACGTTTACCGAGCGTTATGGACAGAGACGACTGGTTCCCGAAGGAAGGGACGATGCCACTACTATACAGACCGAGTGCCCATATGTGAAGGATTGTTCTTTATTGCATATTCACTATAGTACGGTTAGGCACCCTATTGCATGCATCCCTTTATTTTCTATATATCACAGTTTATTTGGCATGGTATTTTCTTGTATCTAGTTACGTCCCTCTGAGGACCTGGTTATCTCTCTAGGTGTGTGCTATTATCATTCACAGGTATTCGAACCATGGCCATGATCACCTCTATTTCTTCGAGGATGATTGCACTTGGATCGTCTTCACTTCACTTGCCAAACTTTTTCTTTTGTTATGTATTCTCTCTCTTTTAAAATATTTGGTAGTAGATTTGTCTCTGCCCAACATCTTGTATAAAGACAATTCTTTGTGGATTATATGATATCATTTATTCTCTTATATTTATGTGGATGAGATTAGTTATCATGGTTACTGTATTTTACAGCTTATGTATACATACTTGGTTTTTATATATTGGAGTATACTTCGTATACATGCAATTGGCATGTCTACGTACTTAGTCCTAAGTATTTTGGGACTGAGACGTTACATATTTTTGTGTTGGCCCATGCAGGTCAAGATAAATTATTTGGTTACTTTACTGTACCAAGCAAGCCTGCGTATATGATTAGAGTCTAGGATCTCATCCACATACTTGACCTCCTACCTCGATTCCATTTTTGAACTCTCACTTGACTCATTGATTGCATCTTGCTTGATCCCTTCTAACGTAAATATTATCTTTCTTTCATGCTTGATAAGAGTTAGAAGAATGACTTATAAGCCTTATTGGTTCAATTACACCACTAGTCTAATTCTTATAAGTTGGGTAGAGTGCCTCATAACCTAATATTCCCTTCGTCCTTATGACCCATTGTAGAGGATAGAACTTGGATTACCTGGATTATAAATCCTTAGAGCACCATACCCATTGTATAGACCAAAGCCTTAGACAAGAAGACAATAGGACAACTGTATAGGCACGAACACCGGACAAGACTTAGTTTCTTAAGTAACTTGAAGTATTCATATTTCTTTCAAACATCATCTTCTGTGCTTATAATTTTGAACTGTCTCAACTAATGCTGCTAATATAGCCTAGTTTTGCAAGCTTATCCTTTCATCGAGCTTGTTTCAAGACATATGTTATTTGGACGCGTCCACTAACATATTATCTAATCAGAACCGGTACATGATGTTCTGATCAACCTAGTACACTTTGGTTCGCTCTTCATATGATTGCTTTACGTAGATTGAGATATAGTTAAACTTGTCCTATAGGATCTTATCCGCAACGGTCTTGACAAAATTCTTTGTTGAACTATTCAATCGCCCTTGAAACCCACATTGGCAATTCAATCTCATCTCCCTCGAACTCATATTGTTTTTCGTCACCTACTTCAAAAACAAACACTCGTAGACACGAAGTATTCTTCTATAGCCATGAAGGCTAAATATACACAATCGTTTCCAGCTATTCAAAAATCGGAGAACTAACTCCAAACTTGATTCATATCTACCGTATCATAATTTTGATCACATCATGTAGTATCCTTTTATAATCAAAAGTCGGGGTACAATTTCGCGACTTTAAAATTTTCTCAACCTCATTAATCCTTAACCCTTGTCTTAGTTCTATAGAGTATAGATTGCAAGCGTCCTAAATTTTAGGATTTATTAGGACTACCTATGGATTAGGATAAATTGGTTTCCCTTAGGATGATAAATCAGTGCCTCATGATCACCCACTTTCTAACTATATCATTTGGTGTCCTTGACCGTGACATTGTTATTCGGAGCACGAGACCAGCTGTTACCTTCCAACAAATTCCATATACAAGACCTAGACGAGTCCATCTTTATGTAGACATATTATGTCCCACTAAAACACGTCTTCTTGTACTCTATTTTTATGATGCGACTTTCAAGTCAAAAAGGCTAGTTATATCCCCTACCATAATACCTTTGTCCTTCCCGACTTCAGTTAGAAATCCAACCTCGACTCAAATCTTTTGACCCAATATATGGTTGTGATCTACTCGAAGCCCTCTACGCAGATGCCACTAGTGTATCACCCAATTGAGACTCCATGTGCTACTTAAACTCAAAAGTCATATAATTCACATTTTTGGACTTAAAGAACCTAGTTAACTAATTCGATTAGAAACTAGCCCAACCACTTGAATTGGAACCTATTCTAGGTTACCCTAACCTAGTATGACTGGTTCAGATAGATTCTGGGATCTCGTCTAGCTAATATTGTCACGACCCACACCCTAGAGTAAGGACACGAGAACTAGGTACGTCCAGCCTACGCCGCAGTGTCGGCTGTAGAACGCTGTCCTAGGTCAATCATCTAACAATATAAGGTACATGTACAGTATATATACTCCAAATGGAGGTAACATAGCAGAATACAGTCTCAATCACATCTAAGGCAGAAAATGATAAGATAGATAGATACGAAATGAATCCACAAGGAGATACAACAGATAGAAGTCTAAGTGTCTAAGATATCACAATCCAGAAAATATCCCAAATCTCAAATACAGTAATCCAGAGTGAAAATAAGTACAATTGAAAATCAGTAATCTAAACTAGTGGTGTGTCATCCACTACTAAGGGATCCTGCTGCTGGAGATCCAGGTCACAGCAATCCTGTCACCCTCATTTCCCGTATTTCGTATTTATACTCGTAGTTGAATTTTGGTATGTAATTTTATTTTTTTTCGACTTGTGGAATTTTGGGTTTTCTCGTATTTCGGGTTTCGGCTCGGCTCGGTTTTAGTTGGGTTGGTTTGATTTTTTTAAAAACCCAATGGAACACCTTAAGCTATACTCCACCCTCATTCCACCACAACCCACCCTCATTAAAACCCTACCTAACTTTCTCTCTCCTTATTACTTCCCTCATTAAATTTTTTCATCTTCTTCTTCCTTCCTCCACACAACACCAACACCATAGGCAAGTGCACCTTGCCACCACATGAGAATCCAATTTTATTTGTCCATTAGCTAGATTAGGCCATGGTGAACAACATTAGAACTTGGTATTTTATGATTTGGAGCTTTCATTTTTCTAGATCTAGGTTTTAACCATTTTCGGATTTCCTTAGTTTTGATCTATTAAACTTTAATTTTTGCTTGATTTGAGGCTTCAATGTGGAAGAGAATTCAATTTTACACAAGTTAGAACTTTGAAAATCTAAATTTCGTTTTGATTTGGCTAAGTTATGAAGATTTGAAATTTAGGGTTCTTGGAGTTCTTCCTCTCGGCCTGATGGAGAAGATGACTCTCGGCCTGCGCTCTTTAGCGCATGGCCAGACTGCGCAACCCGTCGGCCAGCGCCTTGCGCTGGGCTGACTTGCGCTGGCGCTTCTTAGCTCCAGCGCCTTTCTTCTCTTGGCGCACTTGACTGCTGCGCCGCTCGCTCACAGTGCGGCTCGGCTTCCAGCGCCACTCAACCGTGCGCAGCTTGATCCAGCACAACCTGCTCTCAGCGCAACCTGCTCTCAGCGCAACCTGCTCCCAGTACAACTCGACCCTACGCAGTCCATCCCCTGCGCAGTTCATCCCCTGCGCAGTCCATCCCCCTCTGCGCAATCTGATCCCTTGTGCAACCCACTTGCCTATGATGATTTGGATTTATTTCTTGGACTTGGCTTCTCTTTCGTAGGTTGGAATTTGGGATCTAGTTCTACACAATACGACTGTCTCAACCCAACACGACCTGGCACGATTTTCGGTGTTTTGCTTATGACTAGTACGACTTTCGTGAATTTTGTGATTTGTGATCCTATTACTTTCTGATCTTCTTGATGGTGACCCGATGGGGTACGCCCTTAAATTTTAACCTGTAATTCATGATTAATCTTGATACTGGATAACTTGATAGTGGCCCGTGGCGGCGTACTCCTGACTTGTAACCTGTAACTTAACTAGACTTGATGTTGTTGCGACGGCTAACTTGACTCGTATAATCAACTTTGACTCCGTGGGTGTTCGTTCTTGCTACTTTGTGCAATCCACTTGTCTTGTCTTGCATCATGTCTAGGACGTGACTCCCTGGTTACCACGGTCAGGGATTCACACTGAATATGGATTAGGCTAACAACTAGATCAAACTATAGTTCATGGAGAATTTCCAGTCACAGGCGATCTCGTTATCTGGGCACTTTAAACGGACTTGTAGCCTGCCGACGAGCAGGGCACATATCCAGCACACTATTACGTGTTGTACCCTCTAAGTCACCTAAGGGTATATCGTCTCCTGGGCGATGTACCCAACCATACTCTCAACCCGCGGAAGGATAACTGGATAGTCTGCAGGGCTTGGGACCTGGAATTTCTCATTTGCATCTTGTTAGTTATTAGGCTTGTTATAACCCTAGTTAGTTAAGTAGTAAGCCGTAATATTTGCTTGGCCGCTTGTAAATGGATGGTGTCCAGCTCTGTCTAAGTCTCGTCTAGTCCCTGTACGTGGTACCCCTGAGCATGATTATTTTACTTATCTTTAACAATAAATGGGTAAAGATAATGCGCTATTCAGGCGAAGGGTTACAACCCCGGTCCTTATTTGGTTTAAGGGTTGTAACCTGGCTCCCGGAACGGTCCCCGTCCCTAGTCGTTTATTGTCCTGTTGTACTCTTTATTACTTGTACTTTTCTTCTATTTTCTTATGTTCTGATATGCTGGCTTTTGTTCTTATTTTGTGGCCTCCTTTGTTGCACTTGCTCTTTCTGGGGTTTGACCCAGCTGGTTTTGTATGGGCAGATTTCGGAGCAGCACCCGAGGATCTACCGAACTTCCAGCCCAATGGTGGCGACTAGAAGGAACCCGGGCTACGAGTGGGTTTTCTATTTTGTTTCACCCACTACATTATAAATTTATTCTTTTGAGGCATTTAGCCGACGAGCACCTGTTAGCTCGATGCATCTTTACTTACTGTCTGCCTATGGGCTGTAACATGATTAACAAATCCTAGGGCTGATCATGTATGACTGAACTCTTGATAGTCTTGACATTTTGTATGACTAGCTTCATGATCAACTGAATATGTAATATTTAGGACACCTTTTATTGTGTATTTGGTGGTCTAACATCTTGTAACTATATTACTTGCTTGAGATTGAGACAATAGGCTTGACCTTAAGAGACCGTTGGCTTGTAGTAAACCCTCATATCTAGACAGCCGTGACCGTATAACGAGGTAGATTCCATTTTAATATACGTAGCTGGCTATGTACGCCCCCGCTCTCCAGTATTCTGGTTCTGGGGCGTCACATGGTTTAAGTGTTGGCCCATGCAGGTCTTGGAATTCAAGATATGTGAGGGTTTACCGGATAGATGTCTCAATCAGTACTCGTCTTTGATCTCCGTTCATATCCTCTGAATCTCTGAATTCTTGCCCTGATCATGTGCTTGTATCGTTGATCTGTCCTGGTCCTTCCTTATTGTTTTCCCTGTGTTGTCTTCTTCAACGGCACTGTACCTGACCCCACCGATCAGCAAGGTAGAATACTTCCCGTGGACCAGCAACCCGGAGATCAAGCCCAGCATTCCGGAGTAGCCTCCAGAGTTGTACCTCCCGGAGGAGAGCCCCCAGTTCGGCCCGTCCAGCCTGCAGAGCCTGACGATGGTACCTTGGTAGGTCTCATCAGGACCTTGATAGCTTCCCAGGATCGTAGAGGAGACACCTTGTACCAGGTAGTGGCAGATGCTTTGACCAGAGGCGGTCATCCAGGGAACAGCGTGGCCAACAGCTTCAAGCGCTTGAACCCTCCATTCTTCGACGGCAGCGAAGATGCGATTGCCGCGGACGCTTGCCTTCAGGATACCGAGGTGATTCTGGAAGCAGCTAGGACACCTGAGAATGAGAAGGTGGCGGTGGTACGTCTACAGTTGCTGGACTTGGCTCGCAGTTGGTGGACGGCGCAGGCCGTGGGATTAGCGGCGCCGGTCACTTGGGCAGTATTTAGAGAAAGATTCCAGACGAAGTATTTCGATACTGTAGCTCGGTACGACCTACAGACGAGATTTACCAACTTGAAGCAAGGAGGTAGAACGGTAGACGGTTATGCATCTGAATTTTCTAGACTCAGTAGGTTTGCCTCCACCTTGGTGGCGACCGAGTTTGATAGGGCCCAACGGTTCCAGCAGGGACTGCATTTGGAGATCTTGTTGGCAGTTGAGCAGTTCGAGCACCAGACGTTCGATGCAGTATTGAGGGCAGCTAGGAGGCACGAGTACACCTCCCAGAGGATCGTGGATAGGACCGGAGGTAGGAAGCAGTCTTACAATCAGATGCACCAATCATCAGCTCCAGCCCCGACAGCAAGAGGTTTGACCATTGGACTTCCGAGGCGGGCGGCCTCAGTAACGTCGGTTCAGCATTCAACCCCGACGTACCCGCAGCAGCAGAAGCAGAAGCAGACTTTCGCGATGGGATGTTCTCATTGTGGAAAGCCAGGGCACGTGGTGGCAGATTGTCGTAGGACGTAGGGATTGTGCCTAGCTTACGGAGCGGCAGATCACAAGATAGGAGCCTGCCCGAATAGGGGTAGTTCGTCCTCTTCTAACCTAACCAGTCCATAGGTTAGGGGACCAGCACCTATACAGCAGCAGCAGTACCCGAGGCCATTGTTGCCTCAGGCCCAGGCGTTTTATCAGCAGAACCAGCAGCAGTATACCCAAGCTCAAGTGCAGAGTAGGTAGAGAGGTTTCCAGCAGAGGGGACCCGCAGCTAGAGGACAAGGTCAGGTCATGATGATGACTATGGAAGAAGAAGTTGCACCAGGTGAGATAGTGGCAGGTAATATTCTCGTCAACTCCTCTCCAGCATTGGTATTATTTGATTCTGGTGCATCGCATTCATTCATGTCTGCACGATTCGCGAAACAGATAGGATTGGAGCCAGAGTCATTATCAGTAAGGCTCAATATACTTACTGGTAATGGTCTTGTGGGAGTAGATTGAGTGTTTTTCTTGTGTCGGATCGTAGTTAGCGGTAGAGAGTTCCTCGCTAGATTTATAGAATTCCCTATGGCAGAGTATGATGTAGTCTTAGGCATGGATTGGTTGAGGAACCAGTATGCTAGGATAGACTGCCATGTTGGCAGGGTTGTTTTCAGCATTCCAGGCGAGCCAGAGTTCTCATTTTCCAGAGGCGCAGTGGAGCCATCTTTTCCAGTATTGCAGATGGTAGTAGCAGCAGTGCAGTTACCCAGGATAGTTGAAGAGTTTCCAGATGTCTTCCTAGAGGAACTTCCAGGAATGCCGCCAGAGCGGGAGATTGAGTTCACTATAGACTTGATCCCCGGGACAGTACCAGTATCAGAGAGAGTCTACAGGATGGTACCTTCAGAGTTAGAGATTTTGTACAAGATGATTGAAGAATTAAGGACCAAGGGATTCATTCGTGCAAGTGGATCGCCTTGGGGAGCCTCGATGCTTCTTGTGAAAAAGAAGAATGGTACGTCCAGGTTATGTGTAGATTATCGTACCTTGAACTCAGTGACAATCAATAACAGATACCCTCTCCCGAGGATAGATGACTTGTTTGATCAACTCAGAGGGGCTTCAGTGTTCTCGAAGGTAGACTTGCGGTCAGGATACCACCAGATCAGAGTCAGAGAGCAGGACATCCCGAAGACAGCATTTAGATCGAGGTATGGGCATTGGGAGTTCCTTGTTATGTCCTTTGGAGCGCCTAATACGCCGGCCGTATTCATGGACCTTATGAATCACATTTTCATGCCTTACTTGGATCAGTTCGTGATCGTGTTCCTAGGTGATATCCTGGTCTACAGCAAGAGCGAAGCAGAGCATAAGCAATATCTCATAATCGTCCTTCAGACGCTTAGAGAGCATCAGTTATAGGCCATGTTCAGTAAATGCGAGTTCTGGCTCGATCACATTTCGTAATTGGGTCACATCATTACTCGAGGAGGAGTAGAAGTGGATCCCCAGAAGATTGTGGCTATCGAGTCATGGCCAGTACCTAGCTCAGTGGCAGAGGTTCGTAGCTTCTTTGGATTAGCCGGCTACTACCGGCGATTCGTTTCAGATTTTGCAAGGATTTCGGCGTCGATGACCCAGTTGACCCGCAAGGATGTACAGTTTGCTTGGACAGCAGAGTGCCAGGAATCATTTGAGAAGTTGAAGCGAGGTTTGATAACGGCTCCCATTCTCGCACTTCCAGATGGGACCGGAGGATTCACAGTTTATTACGACGCTTCAGACAGAGGATTGGGGTGTGTCTTGATGCAGCATGGAAAGGTAATATCTTATGCATCACGTCAACTTCGTGATCATGAGAAAAATTACCCGACCCACGACTTGAAACTGGCAGCAGTAGTGTTTGCACTTAAGCTTTGGCGGCACTACTTGTACGGAGATAGAGTGGAGATATTTACTGATCACAAGAGCCTGAAGTATGTTTTCACCCAGAAGGACCTTAATATGCGACAGAGAAGATAGCTCGAGCTACTGGTGGACTACGATGTGGATTTGCAGTATCACCCAGGGAAGGCCAACGTTGTAGCAGATGCGTTGAGCAGGAGAGCCGGAGTTTACTTCCTAACGACACAACCAAAATTATGGGCAGATCTTCAGAATATGGGAATTGAAGTGGTTCTTCCTACCAACGTGGCGTTGATGGCCAGTCTACAGGTTTAGTCCAGCATAATTGAGAGGATCCGGATGGCGCAATCTACAGATTCCAAGATTCAGCGACTCAGAACGGAGTGTGAGGCAGGGAGAAGGCCAGAGTTGAGCATTCATGAAGATCGTACACTTCGATATGGCACTCGTCTTTATGTACCCAGTGGAGATATCAGACAGAAGGTCATGACAGAAGCCCACAGTTCACAGTATTCTATTCATCCCGGTGGCACGAAGATGTACCGTGATATTCGTCAGCATTTTTGGTAAAATGGCATGAAGAGAGAGATAGCCCAGTTTGTCTCTCGGTGTTTGGTTTGTCAGCAGGTTAAAGCTGAACATCAGAGGCCCGCTAGACTTCTTCAGCCCTTGCCGATTCCAGAATGGAAGTGGGAGCATATGACCATGGATTTTGTGACTGGATTGCCTAGATCCCCAGCTGGTCGAAATGCTATTTGAGTTATAGTTGACAAGCTCACGAAGGTGGCTCATTTTTTCCCATTCAGAGTTGGTCAGTCTACGGCCCAGTTGGCAGAGCTGTACCTCAGGCAGATTGTCCGGCTTTACGGTGTGCCCATCAGTATCACCTCGGACCGAGATTCAAGGTTTACGTCACACTTTTGGCGTAGCTTACAAGAGATTTTGGGAACTCACCTTCAGTTTAGCTCAGTTTATCATCCGCAGACAGATGGCTAGTCGGAACGTACAATCCAGACTCATGAAGATATGTTGAGATCTTGTACCCTTGACTTTGGTGGTTCATGGGAGGATCACCTGCACCTGGTGGAATTCTCATACAATAATAGTTTCCAGGCCAGTATTCAGATGGCCCCGTTCGAGGTACTGTATGGCAGGAAGTACAAATCCCCGCTAGCATGGGACGACATCGAAGAGAGGCAGATTCTCGGTCCAGAAATGATTGCCCAGACAGTTGAAGTGGTCAGAGGGATCAGAGATCGTCTTCG
This sequence comes from Iris pallida, assembly GCA_029216955.1. Classification (NCBI taxonomy): domain Eukaryota; kingdom Viridiplantae; phylum Streptophyta; class Magnoliopsida; order Asparagales; family Iridaceae; genus Iris; species Iris pallida. The sequence goes on along the minus strand of JANAVB010044019.1, from coordinate 1,165,496 downwards.
AGTGGCCCAAGATCGCCAGCGGCATTGGGCTGATGCTCATCGACGTCCCTTAGAGTTTGCTATCGGCGACCATGTATTCCTTAGGATCTCGCCTAACCGCGGCGTCATTCGCTTTGGCATACGGGGAAAGCTTAGTCCTAGGTATACAGGGCCGTTCGATATCCTGGAGCGAGTAGAAATGTATCCTATCGTCTCGCTCTTCTGCCGTCGATAAGTGAAGTGCATGATGTATTCCATGTGTCCCAATTACGGCGGTACATCCCGGACCCGAGCCATATCCGGGACCATTCAGAATTGGTTGTTGGTACCAACCTTTCGTATGAGGAGAGGCTGGTATCTATATTGGACCGAAGAGAAAAGATACTCAAGAACAAGACTATTAGCTTAGTTCGTGTTGCTTGGGGTCATCACTCTTTAGGTGAGTCAACGTGGAAGCGAGAGGACGACATCCGATCGTAATATCCTGACTTGTTTGACTTATAAGGTATAATGACTTTCTTATGCCTTACGCTTGCCATCCCTTGCTTGCATGTATGATTGTTTGATTGTTTGCTTAGTGTAGCTTAATTATGGATAGCATAGCTGGCTCTTACATCTCTAAGCATCTTGATTTAAATTTCGAGGACAGAATTCTTTTAAGGTGGGTAGAGTTGTCACCCTTATTTCCCGTATTTCGTATTTATACTCGTAGTTGGATTTTGGCATGTAATTTTATTTTTCTCGACTTGTAGAATTTTGGGTTTTCTCGTATTTCGGGTTACGGCTCGGCTCAGTTTTAGTTGGGTTGGTTTGATTTTTTTAAAAACCCAATGGAATACCTTAACCTATACTCCACCCTCATTCCATCACAACCCACCCTCATTAAAACCCCACCTAACTTTCTCTCTCCTCATTACTTCCCTCATTAAATTTCTTCATCTTTTTCTTCCTTTCTCTACACAACACCAACACCATAGGCAAGTGCACCTTACCACCACATGAGAACCCAATTTTATTTGTCCATTAGCTAGATTAGGCCATGGTGAACAACATTAGAACTTGGCATTTTATGATTTGGAGCTTCCATTTTTCTAGATCTAGGTTTTAACCAATTTTGGATTTCCTTGGTTTTGATCTATTAAACTTTGATTTTTGCTTGATTTGAGGCTTCCATGTGGAAGAGAATTCAATTTTACACAAGTTAGAACTTTGAAAATCCAAATTTCGTTTTGATTTGGCCAAGTTATGAAAATTTGAAATTTAGGGTTCTTGGAGTTCTTCCTCTCGGCCTGATGGAGAAGATGACTCTCGGCCTGCGCTCTTTAGCGCATGGCCAGACTGCGCAACCCCTCGGCTAGTACCTTGCGCTGGGCTGACTTGTGCTGGCGCTTCTTAGCGCCAGCGCCTTTCTCTCCTTGGCGTACTTGACTGCTGCGCCGCTCGCTCACAGTGCGGCTCGGCTTCCAGCGCCACTCAACCCTGCGCAGCTTGACCTAGCGTAACCCGCTCTCAGCACAACCTGCTCTCAACGCAACCTGCTCCCAGCACAACCCGACCCTGCGCAGTCCATCCCCTGCGCAGTTCATCTCCTGCGCAGTCCATCCCCCTCTGCGAAATCTGATCCCCTGCGCAACCCACTTGCCTATGATGATTTGGATTTATTTTTTGGACTTGGCTTCTCTTTCGTAGGTTGGAATTTTGGGATCTAGTTCCACACAACACGACTGTCTCAACCCAACACGACCTGGCACGATTTTCGGTGTTTTGCTTATGACTAGTACGGCTTTCGTGAATTTTGTGATTTGTGATCCTATTACTTTCTGATCTTCTTGATGGTGACCCGATAGGGTACGCCCTTAAATTTTAACCTGTAATTCATGATTAATCTTAATACTGGATAACTTGATAGTGGCCCGTGGCGGCGTGCTCCTGACTTGCAACCTGTAACTTGTAACTTGACTGGACTTGATGCTGTTGCGACGGCCAACTTGACTCGTAGGTGTTCGGTCTTGCTGCTTTGTGCAATCCACTTGTCTTATCTTGCATCATGTCTAGGACGTGACTCCCTGGTTACCACGGTCAGAGATTCACACTGAATATGGATTAGGCTAACAACTAGATCAAACTATAGTTCATGGAGAATTTCCAGTCACAGACGATCTCGTTATCTGGGCGCTTTAAACGGACTTGTAGCCTGCCGACGAGCAGGGCACATTTCCAGCACACTGTTACGTGTTGCACCCTCTAAGTCACCTAAGGGTATATCGTCTCCTGGGCGATGTACCCAACCATACTCTCAACCCGCGGAAGGATAACTGGATAGTCTGCAGGGCTTGGGACTGGGAATTTCTCATTTGCATCTTGTTAGTAATTAGGCTTGTGATAACCCTAGTTAGTTAAGTAGTAAGCCATAATATTTGCTTGGCCGCTTGTGAATGGATGGTGTCCAGCTTTGTCTAAATCTCGTCTAGTCCCTGTACCTGGTACCCCTGAGCATGATTATTTTACTTATCTTTAACAATAAATGGCTAGAGACAAGGCGCTATTCAGGCGAAGGGTTACAACCCCGGTCCTTGTTTGGTTTAAGGGTTTTTACCTGGCTCCCGGAACGGTCCCCGTCCCTAGTCGTTTATTGTCCTGTTGTACTCTTTATTACTTGTACTTTTCTTTAATTTTCTTATGTTCTATATGCTGGCTTTTGTTCTTATTTTGTGGCCTCCTTTGTGGCACTTGCTCTTTCTGGGGTTTGACCCAGCTGATTTTGTGTGGCCAGATTTCGGAGCAGCACCCGAGGATCTATCGAACTTCCAGCCCAATGGTGGCGACTAGAAGAAACCCGGGCTACGAGTGGGTTTTCCTTTTTGTTTCACCCACTACATTGTAAATTTATTCTTTTGAGGCGTTTAGCCGACGAGCACCTGTTAGTTCGATGCATCTTTACTTACTGTCTGCCTATGGGCTGTAATATGACTAAAAAATCCTAGGGTTGATCATGTATGACTGAACTCTTGCTAGTGTTGACATTTTGAATGACTAGCTTCATGATCAACTGAATATGTAATATTTGGGACGCCTTTTATTGTATATTTGGTGGTCTAATATCTTGTAACTATATTACTTGCTTGAGATTGAGACAATAGGCTTGACCTTAAGAGACAGTTGGCTTGTAGTAAACCCTCATATCTAGACAGCCGTGACCGTATAACGAGGTGGATTCTATTTTAATATACGTAGCTGGCTATGTACGCCCCCGCTCTCCAGTATTCTGGTTCTGGGGCATCACAAATCCTCTAGGGTAGTCCCATAATATGTGGTACAGGGTTCCTCGTCATCCTCTGTAAAATTTTCAACAGGTCCAGTCAGGACAGGAACGAGTACAACTCATCAAAAAATCACAAGTACATGACAGAGAACTATAAACAGTTATAGACAGTTGTATTGATGAACATGGCAGTTTATATGAGTAACTATATAGAGAAACAGTTAAGGTACAAAGAAAGTAAGGTAACTAAACAAGAAGAGAGGCATGACAATGAGGACTGTAAAATATAATCTAGCTGAACTAGAGTAACATGATATAAGTCCAGACAGTATAATATGAGTCAAGTGTAATCCCAGTGTGAGTCCAGACAATGTAAATCTAATACCAGATGATTCCAGTACAAAATGAGTCCAGTATAAGTTGAGTCCAGTCAGTGATCAAAGATTCCAGGGTGATTCCAGACAATATTCTAATAGTGTGTTTTAAAATATCGAAATCGACATGTGAACAGCTGTAGGTAATACGACACATCGCACACTCGACCAAGTGTGGGATGGCTATCATTCCAGTATAATTCCAAGGGAGTGGTTCCAGTATTTGGGAATGTTCACATGTCTACTCCAATATTTTCCTGCCCAACAAGTACAAGTAAATCCGTAACCCGACACGAAATAAGTACAAGTCCATCCAGAACATGAATGATACCAGTAATTGATTCCAGGGTTATTCCAGTAGGTGATGCCAGTAGTGGTTCCGAAAATGGAGGCCAAACATGAATAAATGAGTGTCGCATGAAATGGATCCAGTAATATCAAATTGTGTTTGTAACATAGAATCAAATAGAACTAACTAGAACTGAAGTATAGTAAACGACAAGTAAATGAAAGAACTATCAGAGAATGTACTCGTCTGTCGTCCTGAGAAATGAATGTGAACTGAGCCTCAAAGTAGTGTCACACAAACCTATATTTAGATATACATGGTTATTTATTGTTCTAGAGTAAACAGTGAATCTATATGCATTTATTTCATGATTCTAGGCCTTTTCTAGGTCAAAAAGTCAACCGAGTCAACTCTAGGTCAACTAGTCAAACTAGCCATTTCTAGGTTTTATGTGTCGATATCCAAGCTATTGTGTCCATACATTAAGTTTCTAAGCTTTTGTAGCTTTTATAGTACATGTGTAGGTTCATTTGACTATTACCTAGATACTAGTACATTACCTATAGGTAATACTCTATATAGTCTTACCTTAACTATATATATTAAAACTCCTTGTCTCTCCCCTACTATGCACACTCCTACTTGTCAACATTTGTATAAAATTCATATAGGATACTATAATATATAATAGGCTACACTACTATATGAAATATACATATAGAGACACATTACCTACCTATTACCAAAACCCCTCCCTAAATCCTAACTGCCTACATTTCCTTCCTCATACCTACAACCAACTTCCCATATCTCCTTGGCCCCTTGCTCCTTTACCTGGCCAAACAGGGATCCCCTATAGCTGACTAACATCTCTATCAGTCAAAGACTGATTTAATATCAGTTTGGATACTGATTTTCCTAGCATCAGTCCAACTGAACTGAGCACCACCCTCTAGTCCTTATAGTTCACCAAATCATCATTCCTTCACACATCCTCCTAACTAATCTATATATCAGTTCAGCAACTGATATGTAACCTCAGTCCCTATCTGAACATAGATCCCCCAAAATCCCTCTTTTTACTGTCCTGCTCTCATTTTCCTGTATCAGTCTAGAGACTGATAGCTGCACCCTCACTCTCTTGATGAGGTGAGGACATCCCCACACTCAAGTAAATACCTGCACACTCATGTATACATATATCTCTATGTATCAGCTACATGCTTCCTTGCCATCTCATACCCGATTCCCCTTCTCCAATTTCCAGATCCTGATGCCTCTTCATCATTCTCCACACTAATACTTTGCCACTAACCCCTCAACCATTTCTCAGTTCCATCCAGTTATCCCAACTGAAAGTCTGAACCTTTAGACAACTCAAGTGCCATAAGAGGACACTCCCTTGTCCCACAAACATACACACAGGGTTTGGCCCTGCCTCTCACTGTTGCCATAATCCTAAATTCTCTTACAAAATTCAGTTCCTGCACATGGCAGGTACTCCTCTTTACTCATATACTCACTAACCTACTACTAACAAATCTGAACATATATATAAAGACACACACACAAACACTCTAATTTCTGCCTATTATGAAGTTTCCTCCTGACCTTCCTAATCCAGAACCAAAACTAATTGCCTAAAGACCAAATGGCCAAGCCAACTCGAGCCACCCAGAGCCAACGTTATGCTGTTGCTTTGCAAAGCATTGGCCAAGGCCAATGACCCGACCCCATTCTCTGATACCAAGCCCCAAAACCTGAGACTGAAATGGCCTAGCCATTCAAAACCAAAGCAAGGTGTACCCCTGTGTTGTTGCTGCAACCATGTTGTATTGCAATAAAACCAAGCCATGTTGTTGCCTGTAAGTGCTTGCTGCTACTGCAATGCATCACTCAAGCAGTACCTACCTGCAACCAATCTAAAAGCCCAAACCTATACTCACTAACTCAAGATACTAACACACACACACAACCTAGAACTCAGGATACCACCCTACTGATACCAAACTCAAGTCATGGTCATAGCCTAAGCCAATGTGGCTCGGATTCCTCCTCTGACCTCTCTCTCTCTATCTCTGCATACACACCCTCCTATACATCTCCTCACATAGCACTAGGACTGAACTTAAAAAGATGTGAGGACAAACTCGAATGCAAGGCTGCACTAAGATAGGGTGCTCGACTGCACAGATAAGACCCTGCAGGCCATGCCATGGCTAGTACAGGCCATGGCTCGAAGCCCCAATCCCTGGACTACATGTCAATCATGTGTCCCATCCGTACGTGTCAGTATCAAGTGTTATTGTGTCGTGTCAAGGAAGATCTGACCCTCGAGCAGCAGGCGATCTAGTCTAAGGGAGACCCCTCTAATAATCCTTACATATACGATACCTACCAATAATCCTAACTACAACAGATTTGGATCCCCCCATGCCCTGCTAAAGTCCTAATTGAATGTTACAGGAATCCCCCAATAGTCCAGGTCTCCTACTCAATTAGCTTCAAAACAGGGAACATTAGGGAAAACCAAATCAGTGAACAACCCAAATCCCCTACTGATACATCTGCTCACTGATACCATATAGCCTTAACTAACGATACATACTCCTCACTAACTCCCATATTATTGACACATCAATAACCCTTATCTGAAATCATCATATCAGTCCATATGACTGAATCCTACCCTCAATGGCACCCACAGGTACCAATGGCCTAAGGCCCACTCCTTCTCTCGAACCCATTGACCAAGTGGCCTCATGCCAATACTCCATCTGCTGCTACTCCTTAGCTTAAGTCTCCTCTCTCTTATATGTCTTGAATGTACACACATATGTGACTCCTATACACCCATATATACCTATATAACACACATATATATACACAGATTAGATAACACTAATTTGGATACTCATATAACAGACACACTCTCAGATATGCCACTGTCACAGCTGGACAGTCCTCTCCCTCACATGTGGTCACACATACATATAACTAACCCAAAATAGCACTCACAAGGAATTGGAAGCCATAATACTCACACAACTCACTACTTACTGAATAACTGGACACTCAACTGAGCACAAAACTGAAAGAACAGAACCTATTGGTCATTGGGACATTTTGGCAAACACTTAGGGGTCCAAATTCGTAGCCCTCCTAGAATGGACACAAAACTCCTTGAAACTACCCCAATAGGATTCATTAGGACCTCAATCTACTCCCTCTAAGTCATGGAGTGGGTCTCCTATATGAATACATGAAATTTGATCATAGAAATACAAGTTTAGAGGGTTATACCTATGTAGAATGAAGCCTCTACCAAGTTGCACGAAAATAGAGAAAATTGATGGAGATGGATCCTTCAAATCCTTGTTAGAGCCTTCTCCTAGCCTCTTTGGGCTCTCCCAAGCTTTTTCCCAACCAATGGAGGAAAGAGGAGGAAATTTGGAGAAGTTTGGAATGAAGGAAAGGATGGAAATCCTAGAAATGAATAGTGGCTGCCATTTGGGGGTTTGGGGATTAAATAGGCTCTAGACTAGCCCTAATCCTTTCATTACACTTAGAATTAAGTGGATCCTTAAGTAGGCAAAGTGGTTTGGCTCTAATCAAGACTTGTGTTCAACCTAACCATGATTATAGTCTAATTTAACAACTAGTTGGTCAAGTCAAATTAAATAAGGTCTACCATGACTAATGATTAATTAGACTACTAATAATTATAACCATCATATTAAAAAATAGACTCAATTTATGAAATGACAGAAATACCCTTGTCCTAGAAAAGTGGTAGTGACAAATCTCCCCCTAGAAAATTTCGTCCTTAAAATTAAGATGGTCGTACTTCTTCTAGGTTAAACCCTCAACAATCAAGGTCAAGAAAACTATATCTAAAACATACAAATTGTGGTCCTACTGGTCGTGATATCATGATCTTGATCAGGCTCACTATACTATCTATCACAGCACAAAACATCCTGACAGGTACTAATGGAATCACACAACAAGATGGAAAGAAGAACATGAAAGACAGACCTGCTAACCTGTTACCCGTAGCGTCGGTCTACTAGACTGTTAGCACAAAAACCCTGCCTCTCTGGGGTATGTCCCCTTGATGGTACGGGGCACGCTGCTGTGCTACAGGTGGCCTAGCTCCCTCTATCTAATTAATGATACTTAAGTTACATCCACACTGATATTCCATTCCATCATACTAGGGCACCAACTATATGGTATCTATTCTGCAATCTGATAATCATACCCGTCTATCCAGAACCATGTTACCAGAATCCTCGTCACACCAGTAAGTATGGCTGCGATGATCCATAGAGTCTGCAACTAATGTATATACCTCTAGAATTATGGTATTTAAAATTTTTGCATTGCCGCTAGCTTGGCTGCGAAAACTTTAAATTCCTACACCCAAGAAATACATCCAAAATCAGACTCTATCTCATCGCCAAACCAACTAATTATGGCTGTAGAAGACTCTAGATTCCATGGCTGAGGCAACCTAGCCCATAATCTTATCTTGGTAGAAAATTAAGTCAATAATGAATACCAAGAATCAAATTCAACGATGAACAAGGAAGTAGACAAAAACAGTCAGAATCGAATTTTGAGATAGTTTATAATGAGATTCACAAGGGTCATCCCAGGAATCTTCTCAAGTAGTCCTAACTATGATTGAGTAACTCTCTATACTGCCTAATCCTATATCCTAACAGCATGCTCGTAGCAGCACTCGTCGAGCACCATTACGAAATTGCACTAGTTGTGACTCTGACCTGTATGGGTCACCACTAAAAATGTGTTACGACCCACACCCTAGAGTAAGGGCACGAAAAGTGGGTACGTCCAGCCTACACCGCAGTATCGGCGGTAGAACGCTGTCCTAGGTCAATCATCCAACAATATAAGGTACCTGTATAGTATATACACTCCGAATGGAGGTGACATAGCTGAATACAGTCTCAATTACATCTAAGGCAGAAAATGATAAGATATATAGATATGAAATGAATCCACAAGGAGATACAGCAGATAGAAGTCTAAATGTCTAAGATATCACAATCCAAAAAATATCCCAAATCTCAAATACAGTAATCCAGAGTGAAAATAAGTACAACTGATAATCACTAATCTAAACTAGTGGTGTGTCATCCACTGCTAAGGGAACCTGCTGCTGGAGATCCAGGTCACAGCAATCCTCTAGGGTAGTCCCATAATATGTGGTACAGGGTTCCTCATCATCCTTTGTAAAATTTTCAACAGGTCCAGTCAGGACAGGAACGAGTACAACTCATCAAGAAATCACAAGTACATGACATAGAACTATAAACAGTTATAGATATTTGTATCGATGAACACGACAGTTTATATGAGTAATGATGTAGAGAAACAGTTAAGATACAAGGAAAGTAAGGTAACTAAACAAGAAAAGAGGCATGGCAATGAGGACTGTAAAATATAATCTAGCTGAACTAGAGTAACATAATATAAGTCCAGACAGTATAATATGAGTCAAGTGTAATCCCAGTATGAGTCCAAATAATGTAAATCTAATACCAGATAATTCCAGTACAAGATGAGTACAGTATAAGTTGAGTCCAGTCAGTGATCAGAGATTCCAGGGTGAGTCCAGACAATATTCTAATTGTGTGTTTTAAAATATCGAAATCGATATGTGAACGGCTATAGGTAATATGGCACATCGCACACTCGGCCAAGCGTCGGATGACTATCATTCCAGTATAATTTCAAGGGAGTGGTTCTAGTATTTGGGAATGTTCACATGTCTACTCCAATATTTTCCCGCCTAATAAGTACAAGTGAATCCATAACCCGACACAAAATAAGTACAAGTCCGGCTTGAACATGAATGATACCAGTAATTGATTCCAGGGTGATTCGAGTAGGTGATACCAGTAGTGGTTCCAGAAATGGAGGCCAGACATGAATAAATGAGTTTCGCATGAAATGGATCCAGTAATATCAAATCGTGTTTGTAACATAGAATCAAATAGAACTAACTAGAACTGAAGTATAGTAAACGACAAGTAAATGAAAGAACTATCAGAGAATGTACTCGCCTGTCATCCTGAGAAATGAATGTGAACTGAGCCTCAAAGTGGTGTCACACAAACCTATATTGAGATATACATGGTTATTTATTGTTCTAGAGTAAACAGTGAATCTATATGCATTTATTTCATAATTCTAGGCCTTTTTTAGGTCAAAAAGTCAACCGAGTCAACTCTAGGTCAACTAGTCAAACTAGCTATTTCTAGGTTTTATTTGTCGATATCCAAGCTATTGTGTCTATACATTAAGTTTCTAGGCTTTTGTAGCTCTTATAGTACATGTGTAGGTTCATTAGACTATTACCTAGATACTAGTACATTACCTATAGGTAATACTCTATATAGTCTTACCTTAACTATATATATTAAAACTCCTTGCCTCTCCTACTATACATACTCCTACTTGTCAACATTGTATAAAATTCATATATGATACTATAATATATAATAGGCTACACTACTATATGATATATACATATAGAGACACATTACCTACCTATTACCAAAACCCCTCCCTAAATCCTAACTGCCTACATTTCCTTCCTCATACCTACAACCAACTTCCCATATCTCCTTGGCCCCTTGCTCCTTTACCTGGCCAAACAGGGATCCCCCGTAGCTGACTAATATCTCTATCAGTCAAAGACTGATTTAATATCAGTTTGGATACTGATTTTCCTAGCATCAGTCCAACTGAACTGAGCACCACCCTCTAGTCCTTATGGTTCAACAAGTCATCATTCCCTCACATATCCTCCTAATTAATCTATATATCATTTCAGCAACTGATATGTAACCTCAGTCCCTATCTGAACATAGATCCCCCAAAATCCCTCTCTTTACTGTCCTGCTCTCATTTCCCTGTATCAGTCTAGAGACTGATAGCTGCACCCTCACTCTCTTGATGAGGTGAGGACATTCCCACACTCAAGTAAATATCTGCACACTCATGTATACATATATCTCCATGTATCAGCTACATGCTTCCTTGCCATCTCATACCCGATTCCCCTTCTCCAATTTCCAGATCCTGATGCCTCTTCAACATTCTCCACGCTAACACTTTGCCACTAACCCCTCAACCATTTCTCAGTTCCATCCAGTTATCCCAACTGAATGTCTGAAACTTTAGACAACTCAAGTTCCACAAGAGGACACTCCTTTATCCCACACACATACACACTGGGTTTGGCCCTGCCTCTCACTGTTGCCATAATCCCAAATTCCTGTACAAAATTCAGTTCCTGCACATGGCAGGTACTCCTCCTTACTCATATACTCACTAACCTACTACTAACATATCTGAACATATATATAAAGACACACACACACACACACACACACTCTAATTTCTGCCTATTATGAAGTTTCCTCCTTACCTTCCTAATCCTGAACCAAAACCAATTGCCTAAAGACCAAATGGATAAGCCAACTCGAGCCACCCAGAGCCAACGTTCTACTGTTGCTTTATAAAGCATTAGCCAAGGCCAATGACCCGACCCCATTCTCTGATACCAAGCCCCACAACCTGAGACTGAAATGGCCTAGCCATTCAAAACCCAAGCAAGGTGTACCCCTGTGCTGTTGTCGCAACCATGTTGTATTGCAATAAAACCAAGCCATGCTGTTGCCTGCAAGTGCTTGCTGCTACTGCAATGCATCACTCGAGCAGTACCTACCTGCAACCAATCTAAAAGCCCAAACCTATACTCACTAACTCAAGATACTAACACACACACACACAACCTAGAACTCAGGATACTACCCTACTGATACCAAACTCAAGTCATGGTCATAGCCTAAGCCAATGTGGCTCGGAATCCTCCTCTGACCTCTCTCTCTCTCTGCCTACGAACCCTCCTATACATCCCCTCACATAGCACTAGGACTGAACTCAAAAAGATGTGAGGACAAACTCGAATGCAAGGCTGCGCCAGGACAGGGTGCTCGACTGCACAAATAAGACCCTGCAGGCCATGCCATGGCTAGTATAGGCCATGGCTCGAAGCCCCAATCCCTGGACTACATGTCAGTCATGTGTCCCTTTCATACGTGTCAGTATCAAGTGTTATTGTGTCGTATCGAGGGAGATCTGACCCTCGAGCAGCAGGAGATCTAGTCTAAGGGAGACCCCACTAATAATCCTTACATATAAGATACCTACCTATAATCCTAACTACAACAGATTTGGATCCCCCCATGCCCTGCTAAAGTCCTAATTGAATGTTACAGGAATCCCCCAATAGTCCAGGTCTCCTACTCAATTAGCTTCAAAACAGGGAACACTAGGGAAAACTAAATCAGTGAACAACCCAAATCCCCTACTGATACATCTGCTCACTGATACCATATAGCCTTAACTAACGATACATACTCCTCACTAACTCCCATATTATTGAGACATCAATAACCCTTATCTGAAATCATCATATTAGTCCATATGACTGAATCCTACACTAAATGGCACCCACAAGTACCAATGGCCTAAGGCCCACTCCTTCTCTCGAACCCATTGACCAAGTGGCCTCATGCCAATACTCCATCTGCTGCTACTCCTTAGCTTAAGTCTCCTCTCTCTTATGTCTTGAATGCACACATATATGTAACTCCTATACACACATATATACCCATATAATACACATATATATACACAGATTAGTTAACACTAATTTAGATACTTATATAACACACACACTCTCAGATATGCCACTGTCACAGCTGGACAGTCCTCCTCCTCACATGTGGTCACACATACATACAACTAACCCAAAAAAGCACTCACAAGGAATTGGAAGCCATAATACTCACACAACTCACTGAATAACTGGACACTCAACTGAGCACAAAACTGAAAGAACAGAACCTATTGGTCATTGGGACATTTTGGCAAACACCTAGGGGTCCAAATTCGTAGCCCTCCTAGAATGGACACAAAACTCCTTGAAACTACCCCAATAGGATTCATTCGGACCTCAATCTACTCCCTCTGAGTCATAGAGTGGGTCTCCTATATGAATACATGAAATTTGATCATAGAAATACAAATTTAGAGGGTTATACCTATGTAGAATGAAGCCTCTACCAAGTTGCACGAAAATAGGGAAAATAGATGGAGATGGAGCCTTCAAATCCTTGCTAGAGCCTTCTCCTAGTCTCCTTGAGCTCCCCCAAGCTTTTGTCCAACCAATAGAGGAAAGAGAAGGAAATTTAGGGAAGTTTGGAATGGAGGAAAGGATGGAAACCCTAGAAATGAATAGTGGCTGCCATTTGGGGGTTTAGGGGATTAAATAGGCTCTAGACTAGCCCTAATCCTTTCATTACACTTAGTATTAAGTGGGTCCTTAAGTAGGCTAAGTGGTTTGGCTCTAATCAAGACTTGTGTTCAACCTAACCATGAATAGAGTCTAATTTATCAACTAGTTGGTCAAGTCAAATTAAATGAGGTCTACCATGACTAATGATTAATTAGACTACTAATAATTACAACCATCATATTAAAAAAAATAGACTCAATTTATGAAATGACAGAAATACCCTTATCCTAGAAAAGTGGTTGTGATAAATATATATTAAAATCCAACAATTAAATCCAAATCAATGATTGGTTCCAACGAAACCAATAAATCAATGGTTAATAATGTATATTTCTATCCATATCATTTTTTGATACCTCTACCGTGACTTTGATAATCAACATTAGCCATTTCCTTCCAACCAATTTCACCCTCATGAACTAGATAAGCCACTCTACACACATGACGTACATGTCCCACACAAATGCATCACCTTGTGTTCCATTTTGATTATACAACATGTGTGACCCATTTCCCCTTAGAAGTAAACCAATGATGCCCAATTCCATCCCATTTGATTTTTACCATGCAATTTCGTCCAATTCCCTCAAACGACTAGATACCAATGACCATGCAAGACTAATAATACCCTACCTTGTAGAATATGGTGCCAATTTGAAATTCTTGTATAACTACCTCCTCCATCTTTTTGGGAACCGATTTATGGTTTGAAGTACTTACTCTCCCTTCATATTCGGCCTCAATATTTTTTATCTATGGTTATATTTTATATTAAGTTTTATTTTAATTTCGAGGACGAAATTTTTATAAGTTGGGTAGGATGTAAACCCCCTAAATTTTTAAATTTTAATTTTTTTATAATTGTTTAGTATTTTATAGCCTTGTAGTTAATTTTATAATTTTTTGTGATTATTAAAACTAGCAAGTAGAAATGCAACATTATAGATATGTTAAATTTATTTTTGTACAAGGTATTACTAACATACCTCCTAATATATTTTTGTGATATTTAGGATTTTAGTAATTATTTATTTCTTTATATATAAGTTATAGTATTTTCTTAAACTATTAAATAGCTTAAAATTTTGGTTACGTTTTTTTAATACCACGAGTAGCATGTATTTGTTACATTATATGTAAATGGTAAATAGAAATTTTACACTTCATTAATTATAAATATCTTAGATTTTAGGAAAATTTTGGATATTTTTCTTGAAATATTTTGGTTATAAATAGGGGTAGGAATATATATATTATTATTTTAAAAAGAAAAAAGAAAAGAAATAGTTAATGAAAGAGTTTAAGATTAAACAAAAGAAAAAGAATAAGAAAAAAAAAGTTTAGTTGTGGCCGACCCAAAGGGAGGGGGGACCGACCACAACCAGAAGCAGAAGTAGAATCCGCACATTTTGAGGGGGGGCCAACCCTATAAAGCATCAGCAACAGCAACTAATAAAGGGGTAGCTGACCCCTTTTATATATTAGAAATTGAGAGATCGTGAGAGAGAAACTTGGTAAACTCCAAACCCTAATCGCTTCTCCACCCTTCCTCATACTCGTCCCTTCACTCTCGGCCAACCTTGCAGTCGCGCATCGCAGCCCCAGCCTCGCAAACGCAACAACGACAACAACAATAACCGCAATAACAACAACATCAACTTTAAGCAAAGGTACTCCCTTTCGATTTAGATTTCTTTCTGTCTACTTTACGAAATTCAATTCCGTAAACTCGTGTAGAAATCCAACATGACCCTCTTTGAGATCCTCCAGATGGATTTTGCAACGACCCTCTAACTTGCTTGAAAAATCGAGACGAAGTTGAAGAAAAACCAGTGTTTAAAACTGTTAAAAATTATTTTAAAACAACAACTTCGAAGCCAATTTGTGATCTGTACATTAGGGTTTTGTAGAAACTAAATGAAAACAGTCAAACACAATATAACCGAGTTTGCAATGCACCTGTTAAATCAACTTTTCGATTGCTATGCACAATTATATTCAGTGTCGAAGTTGACCTAAAAACTGCCTTAAAAGTATATAAATTTCTGGAAAAAATTTTGATACGGCGTGCGCCCCGACAAATCGAGCGACGTGGTCGTGCACTATATGCATTTAAATGTGCATATGGATGTTGTCGACGTGTGGAAATTGACGGAATCAATTTTGTTGCGTGTGCACGACAAAATCAGTACGTATCCGTCAAGATACCCCTGTATTGACACTTTGTAAACTAGCCCATAACTTTGTGCACGTTCGTCGGATCCACATGAATCCTGTGCCATCAGAACCGTATCATTTTTTTGGTCTTGTGTGCCAAGTTTGGTCCAATTCTGTAAAGGTCGATGGGAACGCGTATTTGGCGGGCCCGCGACCCATTCTAACGGGCAAATTTGTGCACGGCCCACCGGAATCCAACTTTGGACATATGGTTGGGTTCGTCTCCTCAAACCAGACCTGTCGACATGTAGTTTGATGACTTCAGAGACCGTAGGTACTGGCACACTTTTCGGTATAAAGCGGGTCCACAGCGGATATCGTTTTGACCCGAAATTATGATTTTGCCTTGTTCCAGAATTGGACTTTTGGACAGGCATTTTTTAGACATATCTTTTACACCGGGAACGTTCTTGATGTTTATTTCAGCATCCAGAGCCGTTCGTGGATTCTGAGTTTCTTGCTTCGACGATTTGCAGGTTCGAGCTACTGTATCCTGCTCTTTTGCACACAACCTCATATAATATACCTTGCCACCTTATTCTGTGATTTACTTATTCTTATTTTTAGTTATTTATATTCATTATTATGTATATTTGTTAGTATTATATCACTGTGCGTCCAAGTCACACTTGGGTGCAAGCGACTCTGTTGGTCATTTTCTTGCTTTTGTTTTTTTCTATTGCATTGACTTAGCCTAGTGACCACCCATTTGATGATGAGGTATTGGTATATCTCATACGGCCTTAACACCTACTTTACCATGTATTGTGAGTCACATATAGGACACGTACTCGCGTAGTCGGTCGGCCACCGATACCTAAGAGGCATGCGACGGTTAGGAGTAACTGTCAATAAAATTGCTTGTTAGTGGACTTGGCAGTTACTAGAGGTTCATATGAGTCATGGATGTGACTCCACTAGGCATGGGATGGGAAGAACAGTTCCTTGATGTATGGGCCACATATACATTGTTATTGTACCTGAAGCTCCGCTGGAGACGCAGGTTCACCTTATTATTATTGATTCCCTCTGACGTTCATGGAGCATTATAGACGCTTTCTTACTGATTCCCTCTGACGTTCACCGAGCATTATGGACGGAGACAACTTGTTCCCGAATGAAGGGATGATGCCACTGCGATACAGACCGAATGCCCATATGTGAAGGATTGTTCTTTAATGCATATTCACTATAATACGGTTAGGCACCCTATTGCATACATCCCTTTATTTTCTATATATTATAGTTTATATGGCATGGTGTTTTTTTGTATCTTGTTACGTCCCTCTGAGGACCTGGTTATCTCTCCAGGTGTGCACTATTATCATTCACAGGTATTCGAGCCATGGCCGTGATCACCTCTATTTCTTCGAGGATAATTGCACTTGGATTGTCTTCGCTTTGCTCACCAAACTCTTTCTTTTGTTATGTATTCTCTCTCTTTTAAAATTGTTGGTAGTAGATTTCTCTCCGCCCAACATCTTGTATAAAGACAATTCTTTGTGGATTATATGATATCATTTATTCTCTTATATTTCTGTGGATGAGATTAGTTATCATAGTTATTGCATTTTACAGCTTACGTATATATACTTAGTTTCTATATTTTGGAGTATACTTCGTACATATGAAGCTAGCATGTCTACGTACTTAGTCCTAAGTATTTTGGAACTGAAGTGTTACATGAGTTGTGTGAGCACCCTGAATTTTGGGTTTATTTTTTTCATTTTATTTTATTTTCTGATTGACTGGTTTTGATAAATAATTTATTCTGTTATTTTTCCTTAAGTGTACTTTTTCATGCCTTTGATATTTGGAGTGTCAGGGATGTTCAACTCTGGAAATCTTCTTCACGAGTTTTGGAGTGGACAAGATTACCTTCATGACGGTATATGGTGTCCCACTCAAACTTGTTCCCTTGTGCTCTTTTTGCTTCGCTGAACTTCTGGTCGATTTAGACCACTTGATTATTAATTAATTTTCCCACTCTTTTCCTTGATCATTATTACCACGTTACCGTGACTTTTAATTTGGGAGCGCAAGACCAATCAGTTTCTTGAAACCAACTCATCATGCATGATCTACTCGAGTCGCTCTTCACCTTTGACCTTCGTGTCCCACTCAGACACGCCATTTTGTGCTCCATTTGCTTCGTACAACTTTTCCGACACGTGACCCGATTTTATTTCACCCCACGGTGTCACATTTATTTTCCAACTTGATTTGTGGGTCCCCTGTCGACCAAAACCTGTCAGCCCCAATTATGGACATGGCCCACATTGAGCCTACTACCCGTCCGACACTTGTGTTCCATTTATTGGAATCCCCATGTGCTACTTATTTATCCATGTTCATCGACGTCTAATTTTAATTCGATTTTTGTACAATGTCTGATTTTGACCCAATCCGGCTCCACCGAGTCCAGCCCAGCTCCATGTTACTCTCCATAATAACACCCTCATATTTTCTTGTCCAAAAATATCAAGTACTCTTCTACCTATTTTTCTATATTTATTGAAATTTTTTTGTTGAATTAAATCTCTATAGGAATGAACAATTTTTTCCCATTTAATTCCTAGCCATTGATTTTCTCAATTAATCCTAACCCTATATTCCCTCACTTTCACTCACTGTAAGTGTGGCCGGCCGTAACTCCCAAAATTCTTTTCTCTCTCTCCCTCTCATTCATTAATTATTATAACTTATCTCTTTCTCTCTCTCCTTCTATTAAATTCCTACAACACTTCAACACAACACCAGCAACCAACTCCTCACCATGCCCCGACCTCTCCTCCCATGGCAAACCCGACCACCTCACCCCCCCCGGTCGGCCCAGCCTCGCCGTGGCTTCACCGCCGACCACTCCACAATCGAGCTCCTCCTTCTTCCCTCTCCTCCTCCATCTCCTCCACCACCATGAAACCGCCGCCACCACTTCACCATTCCAGCCATCTACCTGCACCGCACCACCTTAGCTCGCCACCACCTCCACCTTAGCCGTCCTGCCTCGCCGGGCTAGGGCGTAGCCTCTCCGTGCCGCACAGTGGCCAGCAGCAGCTGCTGCACCACGCACAGGCGCGCATGTGCACGCGCGCGCGGGTCGCCGTCGTGCACCGCCGCACCGCCGTACGGCCGCCGTGGCCACCCTGGACATGCGCCCCACTCCGGCGAGCAGCCCCCTAATGGCCACCGTCCTCTGGGACGCGCCGTCGAGGCAATTCGTGCGTTTTGCACGACGTCCCGTCGTGACGAGCTCGGGAACGAGACTGAAATCGTGTTCCGTCGCAGCAACTTCGTGCGTGTTTTCCCGAGAATCCGACCGTTGGATCGGCGATTTCTTCGCTCCGTCACAATCTCGGTATATCCACCTTCATCCCTGTCAATTTTCGTCCGTTAAATTTATCGTTTGATACATCAAAACCGGCCACCAAGTTGACCGTTTAAATTGTATTAAATTTGGACAGTTTCGTGGGGCCAACTTCGTCAGCTTGTATCTCCTCCACCGCAGCTCCATTTGGCGTGCTACCTGTTCCTGTGCGAAGCTGGTATAACCCTCTTACTACCCCTCCAGTTTTGTTTCATTGTGAGCTTATTTGATTGGTTGAATTCGACGCCAAAGTTGGTCGTCCGAATTCGTAATTTCCAACTTGTAAAATTCTATTTTTGAACACGGGACTCCAGATTTCATTTCTGACACCACCAGTAGACTTGTGGCGTTATTCTGGCATGTTTTCATATAAAATTTGTTAGATTTATAGAACGTGGGCCCTGGCACGTTTTTCGGTGCAAAGTGGGTCCCACATTCTGGGTCAACGGGACTTTTTGACGCCGGCTCATCGGAATCCAATTTCGGATATACCGTTGAGTTCGTGTCGTTATTCTGGACTTTGACATATAATTTGCTAGGTTTTGGTGGACATTGGATCGGACACGCATTTCGGTGCAAGTCGGATACCAATATCCGGGTCAACAGGTCATTTTGAGATCGGCTCATCGGAATCCAATTCCGGAGATACCGTTGAGTTCGTATCATCATTCTGGACTCGTTGACAGGTAGTTTGCTGAGTTTTGAGAACTTTGGCTCCGGCACGCATTTTCGTGAAAACCGGAATTCCAAGTTCTGGTCAATGAACCAAATTGAGATCGAGTCAACGGAATCCAATTCTGGAGATACCGTTGGGTTCGTATCGTCATTCTGGTTTCGTGGACATATAATTTGTTCTATTTTATAGACTTGTTTTCTTGCACATTTTTCGGTGCAAAACGGCTCCGACACGGACACCGTTTTGACCCAAAATTACCTTTTTGCCCTTGTATCCAAATTGGACCGATGGGAAGGCTATCCTAGCTAATTTGACCATTCTGGACACGTTGGCGATGTTTATTTCATCGTCCGACAATGTTTGTTGATAATTTCTCTGAGTTTAACCTTTTTATAATTAAATAATAATTAATTCTTATAATGTTCGTATTTCGGGATTAGTATAACGAAACTGAGATCAGTCAATTCCAGTGATCTCACATCGCTGAAATTGATAAGTTGGACACGTGGATCACTATAATAAGATTATTAACTTTACCGATAATCTACTTATCTCGATTTGCGTGTCGTAAGTTTCGACGTATGAATAACGAAGTACACTTTATGTCTTTAATAATTGGACTAGAATTGACCCTGTTTGACCAGAGTTGACCAGTTGACCAACAGTGAACTGTAAGTCAACACTTGACCTAGTTTGACTAAATTATTGATCGGAGTTGACCTAGAGTTAATTTGACTTAGAAGAACCTAGGATAAAATAGATTGTTTGTAGATTCATTTATTACAACTTGAACACCTTGTAACCTGTGTTGCTTTAAATAGGACTCTGTGGCTTCAGTTGGACCCCCCTATACTTATCAGATGTTCAGATTATCAGGCGAGTACATTCTCTGATCATTTCATATCCTACTTAGAATTATTTCCTGTATTAGATTACTTTACTTGTACTGTCACGTTGGTCACACGGATTGGTACTATATGGATCCCTTCTTGAGATGTTATCCTTAGGAAGCATCGGGTACTACATGTTCTGTGCGTTTCACTTACATGGCGTATCACTATGCTTCATTGGTTCTTCGATCACTTGTGACATATACTCGTATGATCACAGAGTCTTCCTGGAATCCTTATCCCATTTGTGGGTCTACTATGTACCATCCTTCGGGGGCTTATCACCCTTCGGGGGCATACCACCCTTCGGGGGCTGTACATGGAATCATAACATAACCTGGTTAGATCCTTGTGTATTGATTGGGGGTACGGGGGAGTAGAAGTGGACATGTGAATAATACACCAGTAGTATCTTATCAGAATCATTCCGTAGTGTCTTATCAGAATCATCCCATGCCATTTACATGTCCATGTTGTACTCTGACTCACTAGCCACATGTTAGTTCTCTATTTATAGTAGATATTTCTATTACAGCTTTCTCTCTCTGTTTACATACTGTACTTCTTTCAGTACTTGTATCTTACTTTACTGCATGATTATATTTTCTAACATGCTATGAACTGTTGAAATGTATTGTGCTCGCTCCTATCCTGACTGGACCTGTTGATAAATTTTACAGATAGCCTGGAGATTGTCTGCTAGCCTAGAGGAGACACAGTAGAGGTTGTTTAGATAGTTATTTCATTTTGACTGGAGTTGTATTTACTTTGTGGATTACTGTATTTGAGTTTTGAGATGTATTTCTGGGTTTACGTATCTTAGACACTTAGGCTTCTATCTCCGTATCTCTTTTGGATTTCATGTTTTATCTATCTTTATCATGCTCTACCTTAGATGTGATTGAGACTGTATCTGCTATGTCACCCCCATTCGGGGAGTATAAACTGCTTAGCATTATATTGTTAGATGATGTGACCTAGGACAGCGTTCTACCGCCGACACTGCGGCGTAGGCTGGGCGTTGTTACGTTCTCGTATCCAAACAGTGGGTGCGGGTCGTGACAAGTTGTGACTTTGCTTGTACTCTTTACTTGACTGGTCCTATTATGTTATTTTCCATGTTGCACATATACTCTGGGTTTTAAACACGATCTTGGTATGGCATGTACACTTTCTAATAACTCCTTGATAATGGCCCTCCGTAGTACACTTACATGAACACGACATGACAATGTGACTTTACATGATAACTTTTGATAATGACCCGTCGTGGTGCACTCTTGACAGGCAACATGACATAAAATAATCTTGATAGTGGCCCGCCGAGGTACACTCTTGACAAGTAATCTTGATAAGTAATCTAACATGATAAATCTTGATATGCTATTGCGACGGCTATCTTGACTTGCTAAGTAACTCTTGTCTTGACACCGTGGGTGTTTGTGCTTGTATAAGCTATATGTCTCGTCTTATATCATGTCTAGGACATGGATTCCTGGTTACCACGGTCAGGAATTTATACTGAATCTGACTAGGATAATGTATGGATTTATCAAATAGTTCATGAAGAGATTTTCCAGCTACAGGCAGTCCCGTTATCTGGGCACTTTAATTGGACATGTAGTCTGCCGTCGAGTAGGGCACATTTCCAGCACATTGTCATGTATTGTACCCCCAAGTCACCTAATCTAATTCTCTCAACTTGCAACTGGATAAACTGGATTAAGTCTGTAGGGCTTGTGGCTGTTGGAACATCTCAATGCATCTTGTTAGGCTTGTGATAACCCTAGTTAGTTAAAGTATCTAGCCGTACTCATTGCTTGGCCATGATTGATGGATGGAGTCCAGTCTAGTCTTATCTAGACAGTGCCAGTCTATGATTACTTCAGTACATTTACTGTTTATGCTTTACCTTATCGATAATCGGTCAGAAACTAAGTTCTGTTCAGGTGAAGGGTTACAACCCCGGTCCTTATTTGGTTTACGGGTTGTAACTTGGTTACCGGAGTAGTTTCTTAGTTATTTTATCATTTATCCCCTGAATTCTTAACTCCAAGTTTTCTTCTCAGTATTATGCCGTGTGATCTAACATGCTAGTTTTAGTTCTTAAGTGAAGCCTCCCTTGTAGCACTTGCTCTTTCTGGGGTCTAACCCAGCAGGTTTTGTATGGCCAGATTTTGGAGTAGCTCCCGAGGATCTCCCAGCCTTCCAGCCAGATGGTGAACACTGGCAATGAGTAGGTTTATTTTGCTCTCCCACTCTATTGTAAATTATTCTTTTGAGGTATTTAGTCGTCGAGCAAGTGTTAGCTCGTGTTAAATTTACATTCCTGTCTGCCTAAGGGCTGTAACATGATTGATAAATCCTAGGATTGATCATGCATGACTTTAACTCTTGTTAGTCTTCGCATTTTGTAAGACTAGCTTCATGATCATCTGAATATGTAATGTATGTGATGCCTTACCTTGTATGTCTTATGATCTACCATCTTGTTACATTTACTTACTTGCTTGGGATTAAGAAACTATGCTTATACTTAACCATAAGAGACTAATGGCTTGTAGTTAAATCCTCATACATCTAAACAGCCGTGACCGTATTACGAGGTGAAATTCACTTTAACATACATAGCTGGTTGTGTCTGTCCTCCGCTCTCCAGTATTCTGGTTCTGGGCCGTAACATGGTTTAAGTGGTGGCCCATGTAGGTCTTGTAAATCAAGATGTGTGAGGGCTTTACTGAATAGATGTCTCAATCAGCACTCGCCCTTGATCTCTACTCGTTAATCTTTCTGAAATCTTGACCTGATCATATACTTATATCCTCGATCTATCTTAGTCCTTCCGTATTGTTTTCCATGTCATTTCTTTTGTGGTATTGCTCCTGGTCCTACCGATCAGCAAGGTGGAGCAACTCCAGTGAACCAGCATCAACCTGGGGACCAAGCCCAGTAATCTGGAGTAGCTTCCCGAGTCATATATTTTGGGAACCCAGAGACCCCGGTTCAGCCAGTCCAGCCTGTAGAGCCTGATAATAGAACCCTGGTGGGACTCATTAGAGAATTGGTTGCGTCACAAGATCGTCGGGGCGATGCCCTGTACCAGACAGTATAAGATGCTATGGGAAGAGTTGGTTATCCGAGGAACAATACGACCAACAGCTTCAAGCGTCTGAACCCTCCCTTCTTTGACGGAAGTAAAGATGTTATCGCTGCTGATGCTTGGCTTTAGGACATAGAAGTTATCCTAGAGGCAGCTAGGATTCCTGAGGAAGAGAAGGTGGCCGTTGTGTGCCTACAGTTATTGGACTTAGCTCGCATCTGGTAGGCGATGCTAGCAGTTGGTTTATTAATGCCTTTCTTATGGGTGGTATTCAACAACAAGTTCTAGACCAAGTACTTCGACGCAGTAGCTCGGTATGATCTACAGATGAGATTCAGTAATCTCAAGAAGATGGGAAAAAAGGTCGATGGATATGCGGTCGAATTTTCTAGACTTAGTCGGTTTGCTCCCACCTTGGTGGCAACCGAATTAGACTGAGCCCAGCAATTCTAGCAGGAACTCCACCTAGAGATCATTATATCAGTGGAGAAGTTTGAGCACTAGACGTTTGATGTCGTCTTGCGAGCAGTGAAAAGGCATGATTATACTTCGTAGAGGATTGTAGATGGAAGCGGAGGACGAAAGAGGTCTGATGGGCAAATATCCTAGTCATTAGTACCAGTCCCGACAGCAAGGGCTTTGACTATTGGAGCTCCTAGGAGGGCTTCCACAGTTTCGTCAGTTCAGTACACGACACCGACGTATCCTCAGTAGCAAAAGCAGAAACAGTCTTCCGCAATGGGCTGCTCTCATTGTGGGAAGCCAGGACATGTAGTATCAGAATGTCGTAGAGCACAGGGATTGTACTTGGCTTGTGGGACATCAGATCATAAGATAGGGTCATGTCTGAATAGAGCCATTTTATCGTTATCAAACCTAACCAGTCCATCGGTTAGGGGGCTAGCACCAGTACAGCAGCAGTACCAGCCTCCTAAGCCATTGTCGCCTCAGGCTCAACAGTATGCCCAAGCTCAGATTCAGAACCGGTAGAGAGGTTTCCAGCAAAAGGGACCAGCACCAAGAGGACAAGGACAGGCTATGGCTCTGACCGTGGCAGAAGAATTAGCATCAGGTGATGTGGTGGCAGGTACCATTCTCGTCAACTCTTTTCCAGCATCAGTCTTATTTGATTCGGGTACATCGCATTCATTTATGTTTACATGATTCACGATACAGATAGGACTGGAGCCCGAGTCATTATCAGTAAGGCTCAGTATACTTACTGGTAATGATCTTATGGAGGTAGATAGAGTCTTGTCCTCGGGTCGAATCGTAGTTAGCAGTAGAGAGTTTTTTGCTAGATTGATTGAATTTTCGATGGCCGACTACGATGTGGTCCTAGGAAAGATTGGTTGAAGGATCAATACGCAAGAATTGACCGCCATATTGGCAGGATTAATTTTGGTATTTTCGGCGATCCAAAGTTTTCTTTTTCTAGAGACGAAGTAGAACCTTCTCCACCAGTCTTGCGGATGGCAGTAGCAATAGCAATTCAGTTTCCTAGAGTACTAGAAGAGTTTTCTGATGGATTTCCCAAAGAGCTTCCAGGCATGCCCCTAGAGAGAAAGATAGAGTTCACCATTCATTTGCTTCCAGGGACGACACTAGTGTCAGAGGGAGTCTACAGGATGGCACCTTCAGAGTTAGAAATCTTGTACAAGATGATTGAAGAACTCAGAACCAAAGGATTCATTTGTGCTAGTAAATGACCTTGGGGAGCCCCGATACTTCTTGTAAAAAAGAAGGATGGTATGTCAAGATTATGTATTAATTATCGTACCTTAAACTCTGTAACAATCAAGAATAGATATCCTCTACCAAGGATAGATAATTTATTTGATCAACTCAGAGGAGCGACAGTATTCTCGAAGATTGACTTTCGGTCAGGGTACCATCAGATCAGAGTCAGAGAGCAAGACATCCCGAAGAAAACATTCAGATCTAGATATGGACATTGGGAGTTCCTTGTTATACCATTTGGAGCGACCAATGCACCAGTCGTATTCATGGACCTCATGAATCGTATCTTCATGCCCTATTTTGACCAATTCGTGATAGTGTTTATAGATGGCATCTTAGTCTATAGTAAGAATGAGGCAGAGCATGAGCAGCATCTTCGTGCAGTTCTTCAGATTGTTAGATAGCACCAGTTGTACGCGAAGTTCAGTAAGTACAAATTTTGGCTGGATCGTATTTCGTACTTAGGTCATATCATCACCAGAGGTAGAGTGAAAGTGGATCCCCAGAAGGTAGTGGCTATAGAGACATGGCCAGTACCCAGTACCTCACAGAAGTTTAGAGTTTCCTAGGATTGGTCAGCTATTACCGGCGGTTTGTATCAGATTTTGCTCGGATTTCAGCACCATTGACGTAGTTGACCCACAAGGATGTGTAGTTCGCTTGGACAGCAGAGTGTCAGAGTTCATTTGAGAAGTTGAAGCGAGAATTGATGACGGCCCCCATTCTCACGCTTCCAAATGGGACTAAAGGATTTTCAGTTTGTTGTGATGCTTTCGGCAGAGGATTGGGATGCGTCTTGATGCAACATGGTAAGGTAGTAGCTTATGTGTCATGTCAGCTTCATAATCATGAGAGGAATTACCCAACCCATGACTTGGAATTAGCAGCGGTGGTTTTTGCACTCAAGTTATGGAGGCATTATTTGTATGGAGATCGGGTAGAGATTTTTACCGACCACAAGAGTCTTAAGTATGTGTTTACTCAGAAGGACCTTAACATGCGTCAGAGAAGATGGCTAGAGCTACTTGTGGATTACGACATCATCCGGCAGTATCATTCCGAGAAGGCCAACTTTGTTGCAGATACATTGAGCAGAAGAGCCAGAGTTTATTTTCTAACAGCACAGCCAGAGTTGTTAGCAGATCTTCAGAAGATGGGTATTAAAGTTGTTCTTCCTACCAATGTGGCATTGATTGCCAGTATGCAAGTTCAGTCCAGTATAGTTGATAGGATTAAGTTAGCTCAGTCAACGGGTTCTAAGCTTCAGCGGCTTAGGGCAGAATGTGTAGCAGGACGGAGAGCAGATTTATGTATTCATGAGCACAGTACACTTTGACATGGAAGACGTCTTTGTGTACCCAGTGGTGACATCAGACAAGAAATTATGGCAGAAGCTCACAGTTCACAATATTTAATTCATCCCGGTGGTACGAAAATGTATCATGATATCCATCAGCATTTTTGGTGGAATGGCATGAAGAGGAAGATAGCACAAGTTGTCTCTCGTTGTTTAGTTTGCCAACAAGTTAAAGCTGAACATCAGAGACCAGCTGGACTTCTTCAACCTTTACCGATCCCAGAATGGAAGTAGGAGCATATCACTATAGATTTTGTAACTAGGTTACCTAAATCCCCAGCTGGAAGAGATACTATCTGGGTTATAGTTGACAGTCTCACCAAGGTAGCTCATTTTCTTCTTTCAGAATTGGTCAGTCGACGGATCAGCTAGCAGAGATGTACATCAGACAAATAGTCAGGTTGCATGGAGTGCCAGTCAGTATCATGTCCGATAGAGATTCAAGATTTATATCGCACTTCTGACGGAGTCTTCAAGAGTGCTTGGGGACTCGTCTCAAGTTCAGTTCAGCTTATCATCCGCAGACAGATAGTCAGTCGGAGTGCACAATAAAAAATCTCGAAGATATATTACGGTCATATACACTCGACTTCGGTGGTTCGTAGGAAGATCACCTGTATCTCGTGGATTTCTCCTATAACAACAGTTTCTAGGCCAGTATCCAGATGGAACCCTTTGAGGCCTTGTACGGCAGAAAGTGCAGATCTTCGTTTGCATGTGATGATGTCGGCAAGAGACAGATACTTGGTCGAGAGATGATTACACAGACTATCGAGGTGATCAGACAAGTTAGGGATCATCTTCGAGTTGCGCAAGATCAATAGCGTCATTGGGCCGATTTTTATCGATATTCTCTGGAGTTTTCTATCGGCGACCACGTATTCCTTAGGATCTTGCCTACCCGTGGTGTCATTCGTTTTGGCATATGGTGAAAGCTTAGTCCAAGGTATATAGGGTCGTTCGACATTCTAGAGCGAGTAGGTGACGTGTCCTATCATCTCGCTCTTCTGCCATCGTTATGTGAGGTACATGATGTCTTCTATGTATCCCAATTACGACGGTATATCCCGGATCCGAGTCATGTCCTTGATCATTCGGAATTGGTTGTTGGTACCAACCTTTCGTATGAGAAAAGACTCGTATCCATATTGGACCGGAGAGAGAAGATACTCAAGAACAAGATTATTAGTCTAGTCCGTGTTGCTTGGGGTCATCACTCTTTGGGTGAGTCAACGTGGAAACATGAGGATGATATTCGATCACGATATCCATACACATTTGACTCATAAGATATAATGTCTTCCTTATGCCTTATACTTTAATTCCTTACTTGTATGAATGATTGCTTGATTGACTGCTAGTCATAGATTTCTCGTGATTAGTATAGCTTGTTCCGACATCTCTAGCCTCTTGATTAAATTCCGAAGACAAAATTCTTTTAAGGTGGGTACAGTTGTCACTCTCGTTTTCCATTATACATATTTCCAGTATACGTCTACAAATTTTCGATCCATATTTTGACTTGTCTAGCATGGCTTGATTTGGTCTTGGTTTAGCTTGGCTTGGTTTATTTTGGTATAGTTTGGGTGAAGATGGTTCATCATGATAAACCCCCCCTTTATAACCTAACCCATTTTTCTCTCTCCTCTTTTACTTTCATTTATTTCTCTCATCTACTTTCTTCTTCATTAATTCTCTCCCAAACCCTTAGGCAAGTACAAATTGCTTCATGGAAGAACTCTATTTTATTTGTTCCATTGTCTTCCCTACAAGCTCCTAAGACTATTTAGTACTTAGCATTTTTGGTTTTGGAGGATTAATTCTTGTAGATCTAAGTTTCCTTAAATCTTGATTTTCTTGGATTTTGATCTATCAAACTTTTTTATTTTTAAGTTTTGATTGTTCCATGTTGTAGAGAATTTGATTTTACTCAAAATAGACCTTTGAAAACCCGAATTTCGATTTGTTTTGAGTGATTTGTGAACTTGGAAAGTTCATGGTTTCCATGAACTCATCTTCTCGGGTTGGAGAAGAAGAACAGTGTGGGCTCACGGCATTTTATGCTCCTACAGTAGCTTTAGCCTTGGGCGTATAGCTCTTTATATTCGCCCAAGCTTTATGTCCTCTTCTTCTTCGGCGCATAGCTTCTATATGCGCCCACAGTTCTTTCAATATGGGCACATAGCTATTGTTATATTCCCACTTAGCCAGTGAAGATAGTCTTCAGACTTATCTTCCAATGCACCATGTCTCACTCATATAGGCGCATAGACCATGGGCGCATGTATGTAGACGCATAGGCCATGGGTGCATGCACTCTTTGGTGCATACCTTCCATAGCATATGCTCTACATGATGCATTTAGCCTTGGGCGCATGCATATGGGGGCATAGCCTTGGGCGCATAGCCCTGGACGCATGCTCTCCATGTCACCCTATTGACCTCTTGTTCCTTCTCTTGCAATTATCCATGTTTGTCCCCATGGTCCTTAGTGTGAGTTGTAACTTTTCTTGTACTCTTTACTTGACTGGTCCTATAATGTTATTTTCCATGTTGTACATATACTTTTAGTTTTAAACACAATCTTGGTATGGCACGTTCACTCTCTAATAACTCCTTGATACTAGCCCACCGTGGGGCACTTACATGAACACGACATGACAATGTGACTTTACATGATAACTTTTGATAGTGACCCGTCGTAGTGCACTCTTGACAAGCAACATGACATAAAATAATCTTGATAGTGGTCCGCCGAGGCGCACTCTTGACAAGTAATCTTGATAAGTAACCTAACAAGATAAATCTTGATATGCTATTGCGATGGCTATCTTGACTTGCTAAGTAACTCTTGTCTTGACACTGTGGGTGTTTGTGGTTGTATAAGCTACATGTCTTGTCTTGCATCATGTCTAGGACATGGATTTCTGGTTACCACGGTCAGGGATTCATACTGAATCTGACTAGGATAAGGTCTAGATTGATCAAGTAGTTCATGAAGAGATTTCCCAGCTACCGGCAGTCCCGTTATCTGGGCGCTTTAATTGGACTTATAGAATGCCGTCGAGTAGGTCACATTTCCAGCACACTGTCATGTTAAAGTATCAAGCCGTTGAAGTATCCAGATGTACTCATTGCTTGGCCGTGATTGATGAATGGAGTCCAGTCTAGTCTTGTATAGACAGTGCCAGTCTATGATTACTCAGTACATTACTGTTTATGCTTTATCTTATTGATAATCGGTCAGAGACTAAGTTCTGTTCAGGTGAAGGGTTACTACCCCGGTTCTTGTTTGGTTTATGGGTTGTAACTTGGTTACCGGAGTAGTTTCTTAGTTATCTTATCATTTATCCTCTGAATTCTTAACTCCAAGTTTTTTTGTCAGTATTATGTTGTGTGATCTAACATGCTGGTTTTAGTTCTTAAGTGAAGCCTCCCTTATGGCACTTGATCTTTCTGGGGTCTGACCTAGCTGGTTTTGTATGGCCTGATTTCGGAGTAGCTCCCGAGGATCTCCCAACCTTCCAGCCAGATGGTGAACACTAGACGTAATCCTGGCAACGAGTGGGTTTATTTTGCTCTCCCACTCTATTATAAATTATTCTTTTGAGGCGTTTAGCCGTCGAGCAAGTGTTAGCTCGTGTTGAAATTACATTCCTATCTGTCTAAGGGCTGTAACATGATTAACAAATCCTAGGGTTGATTATGTATGACTTTAACTCTTGCTAGTCATCGCATTTTATATGACTAGCTTCATGATCATCAGAATATGTAATGTATGGGACGCCTTACCTTGTATGTCTGATGATTTACCATCTTCTTACATTTACTTGCTTGCTTGAGATTGAGACACTAGGCTTGTACGTGACCATAAGAGACTAATGGCTTGTAGTTAAACCCTCATGCATCTAGACAGCCGTGACCGTATTGCGAGGTGGGATTCACTTCAACATACGTAGCTGGCTGTGTCTGTCCCCCGCTCTCCAGTATTCTGGTTCTGGGGCGTGACAGAGATGATATGAAATGAGAGAATTCAAGCCCTATTTATACTAGTCTGAGGAGGTAGAATTCGGCCAGAATTCTGTCTCAAAATTCAAAAATTCGAATGTTAGACAGCCTAGATCAAGGTATTCCCAAAAATTAGCTTTTTAATTTTTAGGGGATAGAGTTCGGCCCAAACTCTGCTTGGGGGCAGAGTTCGGTCCGAATTCTTATTCCTTGGGGCCAGAACATTCAAGTAAGCTAGAATGGTTTGGTTTGGTTTGGTTTGGTTTGGTTTGGCGATAGTCTTGTTTTGTATGATGGAGCTTTGGAGTAGTAAGTCTAGGGTTGAGATGACTCATTATGACTCAACGTACATGTTCTTAGACTCAATAGAGTGAAAATTATAGACTCAGTACAAGTACAATTACAAACATGACATCTGTCTTGAACTTGATCTGTTGTAGATGATGTTCTTGTCTTTAAGCTTAATGTGTCATATTGGATCATATCAAATATTTTTTTGTTAATTCTCTAAATTAGGTTGACTGTGATCCACTTTGGGTCAACAATTTCCCCTATTTTAATAATGACAAAACGATATTTGCATGTCGTAACATTCATACCTGGACACACATTGAAGGGAGAAGTTTGTATATATGAAGTAGCTTCCCCACAAATAGATATGTCGGTACCCCCGTAATTAACTATTTTGGTTTTGTTTTGATACAAAATTCTTTATCCAGGCACAACATAATATCCAACAACATATAAAGATCACATCAAACAAATATCTATACTTCTCCCCCATTGTCATTTAGCAAAATGAATTATAGCTCCGCCGTAAAGAGAGGATTAATAGTCAAAGTAAAGATAGCAAACACACAACTTATAACCAAAACCAACCACTGATAGAGACAGCTAGCAGTTTTGATAATGCAAAGTAAATAAATTAGAAGTCGTACATGACAAACAGAAGTCATAAACTAAAACATAGTGGAAAGAGTGCTAAAACATGAAATGGAAAAACATAACTAAAAGTAAACATCAGCAGCAGCAGTAGCAGGTAGAAGACTATGACCATCATAGAGCATGGGAATGGGATGGATCGGCTGATCGGACGGCTCGCTACCAGAGCGACGAGGATCAACAAACGTCGCATCAGGATCCAAGTACCGCCTTACCCATGTGTCGTCAATCCGGTAGCCTTTGCAAGAAGGGTCCTGACCCATTGGAAATGGCATCGTGGGATGCCGGGCCATGTTGTACTGGATATCATACAGGGTGTTACTGATGGTGCTCATCTGCAGAGTGGTCCGATAGTCCAGCTGGGTGTAGCGATCGTCTTCCAAACGAAAGCGGTCGCACAATATGTCACGGATGGAGTCGGGGGTGGAAGAAGGCTCAAGCTATAGGGCATCTGAGTCAGGAGATTCCTATTCAACTGGAGCAGAAGGAACAGGAGCAGGGGCAGTTCTACAAGCCTTGGACAGAAAGGCAGGAGCTGCTAAAAACTGACACTCATCCAAAGGGATATTGAAGGCACGAAAGATCATAGGAAGATACATCGCATAAACAAGCGATTTTGGCTTCTTCCTTGCACGAATCATCCAATCCATCATCGTGCGAGGAAATTTAAAGGGGATGGTAAAGTGAAGAAAATAAAGGGCTGTAATTTCAAGATAGGTAATCTCATCGGTAGATCCTTCTTTGGGCAGGATGGATGAAAAAAATGATGCGATAAAGTTCATAGAACGGTTGTTGAAATACTTAGCCTAATGTTTATGAGGGCGGGTTTTGGGTTCACACATCATTCCTTGAGCCCTTCAAGTGTGATATCATCAACAAATTGGAAATCCCGAGCATCAACAATACGCTCCCAAGAATTTGGGTCAGGGAGTTCAAGATATTCATCTAGGTCGAAGTCATCAAACATAATATTAATGTCAGTGACCAGAGAATAGATTTTTTGGTCGTCGTGAGTCATATTGTAATAAAATATTTGTATTGCATTGAGGTATATGAGTGACGATGTGGATACAAGTTGATCGAGGCATAGATCCTTGAAATTCGGATCGAACTCGAAAAATATTGTGAAATTTATGGGGTGTCCCGGCACAACACTTCTGGAGTGAAAGTCAAAGTACCACTCGTTAGATGCTTCTAACGAGACAAAAATATGCTTATTAAACATATTGGCATCGGGAGGTGGAGGAGGATTGAACAAAGGGTAAATAGGATTGACAATTGGAGGAGGAGAAGGAGGGTTCGATGAAGAAGCTTCTTCGATTCTAACCCTATTCCCCCTATTAAAAAGTCTAGGAGCCATAGTTAATAGTAGAAACAAGGAAATGAAGAACAATAATAAATGTGGAGATGGAGAATAAGAGTTATACCTCAAAATAATGAAGGAGAATAGAGGAGAATCATCCAAAACCTTAAAATCTTAAGTTTTGAAGAGTGGAGAGCAAATTCGTGCATATGAAGAGTAGGGCTGGCTACACTAGGTAAATTGTAGCCCTTGGAACAAATCAGATGGATGGCCAGGAGTGGCTGAGAGTTCTGGTACCCATGACATAGAGTTCGGCCCGAACTCTGCCATAGGTAGAATTCGGCCCGAGTTCTGTGGGGGTGGTTCTAGAACTCCAACAAGTTGAATTTTTTTGAAGAGATATAAAGAATGGTCTTGATAATAATGAATTATATAAGCCAAAAAATAAATTAAACCTTGCGACAAACTTTGTTAAATAATGATCAGTATAGGTGAATCACCTCAGGTTAGCTATAGGGGCCAGATCCCAGCTAGCGGTAGTCCAAATACTGGTATACTGTGTCGCTTAGGCTTTTACGCCTTGTTGTTAGAAGGGCCATTTCGGCTTGTACCTAAAATAATTTTACTATGTATGATTATGTTTTAACAGTTATTTGCACAGGTACAACTCATTGTACGGCATTTTCATCCAAAATTCCTAATTCTCGACGAAGAAAATTAAAATGCTCTTCGGCAAGTGGTTTTGTGAAAAAATCTGCTAGCTGATGATCAGTGTCAATAAATTCTAAGTTAATAGTACCATGCATTTGATGATCACACAGAAAATGGTGTCTAATTTATATGTGCTTAGTGCATGAATGACATACTGGATTTTTGGTCAGGTTAGTTGCACTAGTGTTATCACAAAATATTTATATGTACTTAAACAGTGAATTATAGTCGCCAAGGGTTTACTTCATCTATAAAATCTGAGCACGACAACGTCCTGCTGCGATGTATTTAGCTTCTATTATGGATAGTGCTACAGAATTTTGCTTCTTGCTAAACCAAGAGAGTAAAGCCTTACCTAATAAATGATACGTGCCGCTGGTACTTTTACGGTTGATATTGCATCCAGCAAAATCGGCATCGGAATATCCGATTAAGTCAAAAGAAGTAGTTTTGTGATACCACAAGCCCACAGTAACAGTTCCTTTAAGGTATCGAAATATACGCTTAACCGCGGTCATGTGTGATTCCTTAGGGTTGGTTTGATATCGAGCACATAGACAAACACTAAACATGATATCGGGATGACTAGCAGTTAAATAAAGTAGACTACCAATCATACCTAGAGACTTACGTTGATCAACTGGTTTGCTGCTTTCATCAGGTTCTAGTTTTGTTGTAGTAGCCATCGAAGTACTGATTGGTTTGATGTTGTCAAAATCAAACTTCTTCAGCATATCCTTTGTATACTTTGATTGGCTGATGAAGACGCCTTGTGAGTATTGTTTGACTTGCAGTCCAAGGAAGTAGTTGAGCTTCACCATCATGCTCATCTCAAACTCATTCTGCATACACTTGGTAAACTCTTGGCACAAGACCTCATTAGTAGACCCAAATATTATGTCATCCACATAAATTTTCACTAAGAGAATGGTGTCATCAAGAGATTTTATAAAGAG
The DNA here is from genome assembly GCA_029216955.1 of Iris pallida. Classification (NCBI taxonomy): domain Eukaryota; kingdom Viridiplantae; phylum Streptophyta; class Magnoliopsida; order Asparagales; family Iridaceae; genus Iris; species Iris pallida. The sequence goes on along the minus strand of JANAVB010044019.1, from coordinate 1,130,925 downwards.
TGTCATATCAATTTTTCCATTTAAAAAACCTTTGTCAAGTAAGAAAGTTCTAAGGCGTTCATACCAAGCTCGATGGGCTTGTTTGAGGCCATAGAGAGCTTTCTTATGTTTGAAAACATGGTCGAGAAATTTATGATTTTCAAAACTAGGTGGTTGCTTTACAAACAATTCTTCTTTAATAAAACCGTTAAGAAAAGCACTTTTGACATCCATTTGAAAAAGTTTAAAATTTTGGAAATTTGCAAATGCACAAAGCATACAGATTAATTCAAGTTGTGCAACAGGAGCATACGCCTCATCATAGTCAATATCTTCATTTTGGTTGTATCCTTGAGCTATGAGACGGGCTTTGTTACGTGCGACTGAACCGTCCTCATTTACTTTGTTACGAAAAAACCGTTTAGTACCGATGATCGAATAATCAGCCGGGTTAGGAACAAGTTCCCAAACTTGATTTCTTTTGAACTGGTTGAGTTCTTCTTGCATTGCAAATATCCAAAATTTATCAGAGAAAGCTTATAAAACATTTTTTGGTTCTATTTGAGAAATAAATGCAGTGCTAGCTATAGTGTCTCTAACAGATGATCGAGTACTTACTCCTTTTGATACCTCACCTATTACCAAGTTTTCCTAATGCAATGGTGTAAAATGAAACTTCTTTGGTAAGCCTTCTAGAGAACTGGTTACAGGTGTTGTATCCATGAGTGTAGAAGTTGATGGTCTGATGTGTATGTCATTATCGTCATCGAGAAGAGCAGATGTACTATTATTCTCATCAAAGGTTACATTAGCAGGTTCTTCAACGATCATAGAGCATTTGTTGAATACTTTGTATCCTTTACTCTTGGCAGCATAACCAATAAAAATACCTTCGTCAACTTTAGCGTCAAATTTGTCTAAGTTGTCTTTGGTATTAAGGATAAAGCAGCGACAACCAAATACTCAAAAATAAAAAATAGTTGGTGTTATACCAAACCAAAGTTCATAGGAAGTTTTCTTCGAAATAGGTCTAATCAACACCATATTCAAAACATGGCATGATGTACTGACAACTTCAGCCAAAAAGTATTTCGAAAGATAGAACTGATTCAACATGACTCTAGCCATATCGCAAAGAGTCCTATTCTTTCGCTCCACAACAGCATTTTTTTGGAGAGTTCTAGGACACAAAAATTCATGATTAAAACCATTTGAGTCACAAACTTTTTGAAATCAGAGTTTTTGAATTCTCCGCCATGATCACTTCGGATTCGAGTAATCATGAAGCCTTTTTTATTTTGAACCTTTTTAGCAAAAATTTCAAAAACAGAAATAGTATCACTTTTATTTGTAAGAAAAAAAATCCAAGTAAATCTAGAAAAGTCATCAACAATTACAAAAGCATAGAATTTTCCACCAAGACTGGCTACTCTACTAGGACCAAATAAATTCATATGAAGCAATTGCAAAGGTCTAGTAGTACTTACAGAGTTGATAGATTTAAAAGAGGATTTGGTAGCTTTGTTTTTATCACATTCGGCACATACCATTTCCTTTTTGAAGGTAATGTCGGGTAATCTCTCACTAGCTTCTTGGTGGACAGTCTTGATATGGTATCCATATTTGTATGTCCAAGACGCATATGCCAAAGTAGTCTTTCGTCTTTGTGAGCGTAGAGGCATCTTCCTGCATTATTAGTCTCTCTAGAAAGATTGAATATATATATATATATATATATATATATATATATATATATATATATATATAATATATATATATATATATATATATATAATCTTCTTTTATCCCTTCAAAAGAGATATCTCCAGATGATCTATCATATAGAGCATTTAGTTTTTCTAAAGTTAATATCATATCTATGATCAGCAAGATGACTAGTGCTGAGCAGGTTATGCTTTAACTCGGTCACTAAACAGACATCTTTAATGACGGAAGAAGGAGGATTGCCAATAGTACCGTTACCTATGATATAACCTTTCAAGTTATTCCCGAAGGATACATATCCTTCCCACTTTATCGATAGTGTTGCAAAAATATTTGTATTTTTAGTCATATGTCACGAGCACCCACTATCGAGAATCCACTTGCTTCTATGGGATGAAACAAGGTCCACATACACCACGAGTAGATGTGACCTTTGGTATCCAAATCTTTGAGGGTCCTGAAAGGTTGGTCTTTAGTACCCATGCATACAGTTTTAGATCAACTAGTATTCTAATTCTATACTGTGGTGAAGTGTGTCTATGTTTACCATAGTAGTGACATGTAGCATGTATATTCATGTTAGGTGTAGGATAATAGTGATGTCTATGTGTTTGGTGTGCTATATGAGAATGTGTGTTCATAAAAGCTTGTCTATGTGTGCCTTGTGTATGTATGGGTGTTCTTCGTACTGCACGTGAATATGTGTCCATAAAAGCATAATTATGACCAGCATGAGTATATGTGTTTCCCTTGTTATATGTGTTCTTTTAGAGGTATTGCACATATCATCATACTTGGCAGTTAAGGCATCAATTCGTACAGCAGCAATATTATACTTTTTTTTTCTTATCTAAGAGTTCTTTATTAAGTGCTGTAATATCACGTGTTTATTTCTCAATGTGAGATTCGACATCATGTAAGTTTAATTTAAGCTTGGATACCTCATCAGTGTTATCCGTGGGTGGTGTGTCCCTAACATTATCAAGTAAACATAAAAGTCTATGAATCTCAACTTCATGAGTTTTAATCTTATCCTTTGCATGCTTATACTTGCTAAGCAACTTCTTGTGATCTTTAAGCAAGTCACTAAAAGCATCACCAAGTTCATCAAATATAAAGTTACTAAGAGGATCATTTGTTACCTTTTCGGACGTTGCCATTAGGCAGACGTTTGGTGTATCTTGGGAAGATTCCTCTTTTTTTTCTGAGTTACTAGCATCGCTCTCATGCCAAATACTTGTGTTGGCATATTTCTGAGAGGTTGGCCTCTTGTACGATCTTTCATATCGGCTTCCTGTATGTGCAGTAGGGCAATCTTTCTTAACATGCCCCGTCTTCTTCCAGCCGAAACAGATGGGCTCTTTATCGTCTTTTTTTGTGTTGTTCCTTCTTTCTTTGGTTGAAACGAAGAAACTTCTTGAATTTGCAGACCATCAGTGCTTGATCATCATCTTCAGAATCATCGTCATGGGTATCTTCTGGAGCAGTCTTTCAGCGATGAGCTTTTAGTACAATTTTCTTTTCCTTTGGAGCCGCTTCTTTAAAATCTTTGAGATTGAGCTCATGTGTCATCAGCTTGCCCACCAAAGTTTATAGAGGCATGGTGATGAGATCATTGCCTTCTATGATTGCCGTGGCTTTGGGGTTCCAGTTCTCGTTAGTCCCCTTAGCACCTTCTGTATCTTCTCATGATTGGACTAGTCCTTACCAAGAGAAGATAGAGGGTTGACGATGTCTAGGAATCTAGTGATCATTTGTTTGATCGTCTCATTGGGCTTCATCTTGAAAGCTTCGTACTCTTGTGTCAGACTACTAATTTTTGATTCTTTTACTTGTGTGGTTCCTTCAATGGTCACCTCTAGAAGCTTTCATACTTCGTGTGAGGTGGAGGATGTAGAGACCCTATTGAATTCAGTCCTGTCTATAGCACAGAAGAGAGCATTAATAGCCCTAGCATCTAGACTAGCATGTTTCTTTTCTTGGTCAGTATATTTGTCGTAGGGTTTATCTATGAGATTCCCCTCGACAACAATTCTAGCAGGCTTCTTGTAACCATCAGTGACTATGGTCCATAAATCAAAGTCTAGAGACTTTAGGTAGAAACTCAATCTAGTCTTCCAATAGGTGTAGTTGGTTCCATCAAATAGGGGTGGCCTATTTGTAGACTGTCCCTCACCATAGTTGGTAAAGATAGGTTGTATGGTTGCCATAGATCAGCTCTAGGATGTTAATTTGTTATCAAGAGAATAGAGTTCTGATACCAATTGAAGTTACGTGTAGGAAACTCTAGAGGGGGTGAATAGAGTTTGTTAATAACCAATTATTAAAATATAACTCTATATCAAATCCAGAAATCAACTACCAAGAGAGTAAGTAGTTAGAGAGTAATAGGGAAATAAATAGAGATCAGAAGAGCATAGGCAAACACAGCGATTTAACCTAGTTTCCATCATAGAGGACTAGTCCAGGCCTGAGAACTCTCGCTCAGGATTAAAATCCACTATTTGTGAAAAAGGGTACAACTACGTGCATTTACTCAGAAGAGCACGCCAACTTCTTACAACTTCGCAGAGGATAAACTTGGAATTATCCAAGTGACTTCTTTACAACTCTAGCATAGAACTTCTAGTTGAATCGCACTTGAGCACCTTGGGGCTTAGAAATTTTTATAGCTAGTAGATTGAAAGATGAAGGCTTAGAATGTATAAGGCTAAGAAGATTGAGAGAAATAGATGATATGAAATGAGAGAATTCAAACCCAATTTATACTAGTCTGAGGAGGCAGAATTCGGCCATAATTTTGTCTCAAAGATTCAAAAATTCGAACGTTGGACAGCCTAGATCAAGGTGTTCCCAAAAATTAGCTTTCTAATTTTCAGGGGACAGAGTTCGGCCCGAATTTTTATTCCTTGGGGCCAGAACATTCAAGTAAGCTAGAATGGTTGAGTTTGGTGATAGTCTTATTTTGTATGGTGGAGCTTTGGAGTAGTAAGTCTAGGGTTGAGATGACTCAGTGTGACTCAACGTACATGTTCCTAGACACAATAGAGTAAAAATTACAGACTCAGTACAAGTACAATTGTAATGACCAACTTGTCAATGACGTCTGTTTTGAACTTGATATGTTGTAGATGATGTTCTTGTCTTTGAGCTCAACTTGTCATATTGGATCATATCAAATATTGTTTTGTTAATTCTTTAAATTAGGTTGACTGTGATCCAGTTTGGGTCAACAACTTTATGGCGACTATGATTGGTAGTAATAGGTAATATATGGAGACTATTATTGGCCATTAAAGTTAGTCTGCGGTGACTATTATTGATCGTATAAGACACTAATTTTGGTCACCTTAGGTAATCTTTGGCTACTAGTATATTATGGTAAAAGATTTTGCATGGTAGTAAAATAGTGACCAAACAATTAGTCCTACAAAATAGTCTATGGGGACTACACATTTTATTAGTAATATCATGTACCATACATTTTTATTCTCAATAAGTGATGTAATCACATATGAATATTATGATATTATATTTATCATAACTCAAACCAACGATTATTTAGTCCACAGAAATAAATTAATTGTCAACAAAAGTATTTAATAAACTACAACCATAAAAGATGTAATCCAAGTAAGAATGTGGTCGCTCTCATCACCATCTTCATCGTCTTGATCTTTATTGTCTTTATGAGATAAAGGAGTGGGTTCAGGAATTGAGAATCTGGGAACAAGTACTTGTAGTTGTTGCATCACAAGTCCTATTGAGTATTTTGTTCCTCGTGTTCAACAACTCTCGTTCTAGATTTCTTCTCCATCTAAAGGTGGGCATGCAACTCTTGCACTTCATTATTTAAGGCAGTTGAAGAAGTATTAGATGGAGATGATGACCTAGTTTTTCAAACTCGTCCTGTTCTAGCTCCATGAATCGTCCTACCACACAATAAATAATACACAACGTTACCTAACCGTACCTAAAATAATTAGGTCCTCGAACTCTGAATGTGCTGGGATCTATTTGTGATCAACAATCCATCATTTTCTCCAGTAGAAATAATATGACTTGAGTATCTGCTAGTGGTCTTTCCAGAAAGGCCTTCATAGCAACTAAGACAAAAGCAGGCGAGCAGATTAAGTTCCGATGAAATTATACAGGAGAAATATTTAAAAAAGAACAAAAAAACTACAAAGAAGAAACTGAAAAGTTGTTTCTGATGTAATATGCTTGGGACTAACATGAAAGATGTGATAGTGTACTAATTGAATAGTAGAAGATACTTTGGATTTGTGGGAGAACAGAGGAATAGAAGACAATTTTGATTTGTGGTAGAACAACGACGACTTTCCGAGAGTACACCTCTTTTGCCCAATTTTTTCCCTTATTTTTTCTCGCGGAAACTACTACAGATTATATTCTCGGGAGATATATATATACATTAAGTTCTAAATTTGGGAACAAGATGTGTCTACTTAAATTGAATTTTTATATATATATTATACTCTCTCTTTTCCTTCTAAGCTTTAGTTTAAAAGGTATATATTTTTGGGTGAGTAATTATATGGGAACACATTTCCATTGACATCACTATAGTTACACTGATGTGGCAAGTGATATGACATGTCCACGTCAGCCTAAGGTCAATAATTACCAGGTTTTGGTATGTATATGGACAGTTTTGGCATGTAGATGGATAGTTTTGGCATGTATCGACAGTAATTAGGACCAATTTTTTTCTTTAATTACCATGTACAACCAGACGATCAGCCATAAAAAGTAAGAAACTCAAAGTAATACATGGGATATGAATTGCAAATTATGGCTTTGCCTTGTGATTGATATCAAGATATCAATTTTATGTGGTAATATTTGAGGCAGGAAAGTCAAATTGTTCCTAATGTAGACTTTCCTTTGTGATTGATATCCAATGTATCCCAAATTAAATGCAATGAAAAGGATCCCAAAAGTAGGAGATCTATTGAAGAAGAATTTTGCCATATCTTATCACTAATAATGAGCCAACAAATAAGTGGTAATTTTTTAGGCAAAAAAGTCAAAAAATGTTGACATAAATTAATCTTTGCATCTTAATTACTTATGCATGCCAAAACTATGCATCTACATGCAAAAATTAGCAATTAAATGCCAAAATTGTCTACCTACATGCCAAAAACTGGTAAGTATTGGCCTTTAATTAATTTCTTTTTTTAAGGCTAACATGGACAAGCCATATCACTTGCCACATTAGTATGACTATAGAGTATAACAATGAAAATGTGTCCCCATATAATTATGCATTAAATTTTGGGTGTTAATTACTTGTACATGCCAAAACTACCTGTCTACATGCCAAAAATAGGTAATTAAATGCCAAAATTGTCCATCTGCATGCCAAAACTGGTAATTTTTGGCCTTTAATTAATTTTTATTTTAAGGCTGACATGGACATGCCATATCACTTCCCACATTTGTATGGCTATAGAGTATGTCAATGGAAATGTGTCACCATAGAATTACTCTTTTTGGATTGACGGCTGACTAATTTTTATCTATCAGCTAAACTTAATTTTGGTAGGAAGTTTATTATTCTTCCTACTTTAGGCGAGAACATATTGTTAGTCATCTTAAATTTAGTATTTTTCCCTACTTTAGACGTGAAATCCCTATTTTTGGTGAGAATATTTTTTAGTCGTCTTAAGTTTAGTATTTTTCTCTAATTTAGACGAAAAACATTTTTTAGTCGTCTGAAATTTAGTATCCCCCTTCTTTAGGTGAGAAACCCCTACTTTATGCTAGAATATTTTGTTTAGTCATCTTAAATTAACTATTTCCTCTACTTTAGGTAAGAATATTTTTCATTTTGGTCTTATTTTTCTCTTGCAAAGAATTTTTTCGTCGCCCAAACTAATTAGTAGTCGCTAAAGAGTTCACAATTTTTAAAAAATTTAGAGGACTATAGACAACAACAATATTTTTTTAGTCAATAAAGATTAGTTTGGATGACTAAAATTTTTGCTCACCCAAGATTTTGTGGCCTAAAGCCTCTATCCTTGTAGTGTATGATCGCTTAGTAGCATAGTATTTATAGACTCACATTCTTCCTTTCGGGTCTATTCGGACAATATAATTATTAGGCTGCAGACTATTTCTCATATTTCTTATTCTTTATGTTCTTATTCCGTGGATTGAGATATAAACCTGTTACGGAGATAGCTACACAAATCTAGGCCAGCTATACGTATCCGATTTTGGACTGGAGTCTACTTAGATACGTAGATGGCCATTGTCATATGGCCTAATCCCGTGTATTTTGGGATTAGGACATGGCATAGTTTTTGTGGTAGCCCATGCAGGTCAGATTATCTTTTCGATTATGTTATTATACTGAGTGAGCTAGCAGTTATGATTAAGATTTAATTGGATCTTAATCCACAGCTGATTTGAAAACTTCTCTTGTGTTCGATTATCACCCTTGAACTTCATAATTGTATTCGATCATTCTCCTTCGATATCGGTATTCTTGTTTCTCGTCTCCTTCTACTATTTCAGGGAGACGAACGCTCATGTGTGGTGATTATCTCCAAATGCATATTCTCGTCAAGAAGAAGAAGGCACATATGATTGAATATTTTGTAGAAAGACAGTTATCCATAATAAAAAAGATTAGGCTAGATAGTTTTTTAGATGTTGAGCTAGAAAGAATTAATGGTCTAAAGTTTAGTGCAATATTTGAACTTACCAACATGAGCCTAGAATTAGACAAAACCTACCTACTGCCTAAGTTAGAAGCAATTTAGAAGTATTGGTGGCTAGAAGGATTTATTGAATGATAGAAGTTCAAGTACTATGCGATGATTTATGATAATGCACAATTAGATGTTAGGGTTAGACAATAGTTCATAATGGTATGAGAAAATGTGTCAAGGACTTAAGAAAATGAAAACTTGAGACTAGCTTGGTGAAGTTTATCTGGTATTAGGATTTCAAGTAACTCATTTTTGGATGGTACCAATTTTTAAATTTGAATGACTCAAAGTAATAACGATAGAAAGAAACAAAATGAAGAATATGGATTGATATATGACATAGGTTAGGATAATAATTAGGTGGAATATCAACCCAGACGGAATAATGGTGACATATACCTAGAATGAAATTCTGAAACCGTTACTGAGTATGAACCATTATAAGATAGCAACAGATTACGAACGTATTCAGAGAATATAGAAGAATGGTGAATATCAGTGTTTAAGGATATCAGATTGAGGGACTAAGTAAGAAAATATGTCAACGATAAAGAATGTTGGTTAAAGCTTATGGGATCAGTTGAGAGCAGATTAAGTATACGATAAAGAAAGAATCATGACAAGGGAATAATTGTAAGGTGCAGACAAGCTACTATTGTAAATTAAGTACATGAAAATCTATAATGGAGTTTGAACCAATGGCTATGCTTAACGTGAGAAAATATGATAAACACAAGATGTAGGGTAGAGCTACAAGATTAAGAGAGAGAGAGAGAGTTGGTTAACTTGAGGCTTACAGATGCTGAAAAAAACCTATGAGAGAGTTGAGTTATAAACTTGGGAACCAAAGACATAGAATATGACAGATGTAGTAGTAAGGGATGCTAGGATTTGGGTTGTTCAAGATGGTGTCTTAGGAGAACTAGGATAGGGGTGACCAGGCTTGAGAAGGAATAGAAGCGTGAGTTTTTATGAACTGAACATCCAGATAGCAGAGATAGGGAGCCAAAGTTTTATCAGGATGAATGTTTCGCCATGGAAATCTTCGAACTTGTTTATGCCAAAGGAAGGAAGGATTGATATGTTTATGCATCGATTACAGGGATTGAATGCAGTGACGGTGAAGAACAAGTATTCCCTGCCATGCATAGAAGATTTTTTTGACCAGTTGAGCGGTGCTTGTGTGTTTTTGAAGACTAGCCTCATGTCATGCTTGTAGGTCCTAAAAAATTAAGTTGCACACATCAACAAAGTCATGAAGATCAAGAAATACATCTTTCAAATGAACTGTGCAGACATCAGATTGCGCATCATACAGATTGCGCACACTAGACTGCGCACACTCTCAAGCGTGCAGGCTGACGTGGCAAATCATCATCATTACTTGACACAATCAAATCTTCTGATAGCTGACAGCACGGAGAACGAGGCGACTGTTTGTTTAATTATGCAGCACGGTGCTCGAGGACAGCTGGCAGCGCAATCGGCCAGCCTATCTGGTGCGCAATCCATATTGGCGCAATCCATGCCTGCGCAGTCCATTCCTGCGCAATCTAAAGCCAGCACAATTCAGGTTGAGCACTCTATCAACACAACTGACAATATATACGTGGCATTCATGCTATCAATTGCTCATTGCGTGGCAACCGTCTATGCACGATCATGCGCATTTCAATCAAATGATGCCATATGTCCAAGACAGTTGGCCCATGATCAGACAACTGCCTACGCAGTCTACAGTTGCGCAATCCAATTCATGCGCAATCCATCATGCGCAGTCTAGAATAACTAAAAGTTAGTTATTTCCAGAACTCTATAAATAGAGTTTCAAGTCTTCATTCAAGGGGATCACGGATCACAAAGATCAGAGATCATCACCAGAGATCAGGAGTTCTTGCCCAAGTGCTGCAGCATTCTTCCGAGGCTTTTGCCTTCAACTTCCGAGGCTTTTTGTCTTCAACTTCAACTTCAGAGGCTACCGTCTTCAAAGTTCACATCGTCCACGGGATAAAGCAATCGTCTTCTAGATTGGATTCCTACAGTTGTACCTTTCCCAGAATTCTTGTAATCTTTACAAAGTTTGTATCAATAAAGTTTTATACTTTTGTTTTTGTAAACAAAATGGCGACTCTGCTTGGGATAAATTTCTCCTCCGACGAGGAAGTGACAACTCAATGTGACGTAGCGTCTATCGGAAAGATGCAGAAGACTCTGGTTGTGAAGGTCAACCAGACAGCCTATGAAACCATGATCAATTCCAAGACCACTCCTCGTACTGCAACTGCTTCTGCCACGAGCAAAGTGCGCCCAGTGTGGGTCTCCAAGACTGCTGTGCAGTCTATCAACTCTGTCAGCAAGACTGCTGCGCAGTCTGCCAAGAAGCCTGCTACACAATCTGCTGCACAGTCTACAGTTGCTGCCATTAAGACTGTTGCACAATCTGTCTCTGTCAAGAATGCTGCACAATCTGCTGCTACTAGTGCACAGAAGACTTCTTATGCTGTCTTGTCAAAGTATAAGACTCCTCTGCCTCTGGCGCAGTTGGCTGTCCATCTTCCTGCGCAAACCAACACTCCAGCAACTAGAGTGCATCCTAAACACTCTGTGGCCAGAACTCCTGATGCGCAAACCACAGTGTCTGTGGCCAGAACCAGAAAGTTTTCTGTCAAGGACTCTCCTGCGCAACCTGCCAGTGTGCCATCCACTCATGCACAAACCATGTCTGTGCAATCCAAAAGAGACAGCCCTTTGGCTAATCTCTCTTCTTCTCACAACAAGGGGAAGAGTGCTGCTCCTCTCCAACACCCTGCTGCTCCTGCACAATCTACTGGGGGTAGTCTTTTGGCTATTTCTCCTCATCCTCAGAACAAAGGAAAAGGCCCTTTGGTCTTTTCTCAAACTTCCTTGTCCCTTGACTTGGAAGACAACAGAGGAAAACGCTCTTTAGCTAACCCTTCTTTTCAAAACAAAGGAAAAGGCCCTTTGGTCTTTTCTCAGTCTTCCTTGATTTTTACCGTTGAAGATCAATCTGAATGTGCTCCTGCAACAGTCAGTACAAAAACTCTTTCAAACAAAGATTCTTCTCTCCATGTTAAAAGAACTTGTACTGATCAAAGAGGTATTCTGCCTACTCCGGTAGCAGAATTCCAGAATCTCCCAACTCTCAAAATCTCTCGTTCAAGACAGGGAAAATTGCTGGTGTCTCAAACAGAAACCCCTGGGGATGATTTTGCAGATTTAAGAACTTATCACAACAGGCCAACTTCGGTAAAATGAAAACAGCCAATACCGAAGATCAAACATCATCAAAAGCAGACTTCCAGGATCAAGAATCCAGACACCTATGCCAATGAAGTGAGTACTTCCCTGTACACTCAAGGGACAAAATATTTGAAGAACCGGAATCATGTTTCAAATGTTATCAAAGAACATATCCCTCGAACTTTTCCTCGTCCTGTTGCTGTTCCTGATCTCCGAGAACTCCTCAAGCAAAAATGGGACAACATCCCAACATCCCCAGTGCAATCACTTGGACATCACTATAACCACAAAGTTGTCATCAAGTGTTGTTGTCAAACAACAAGACGATCTGTCTTCGACCGTCTGAACTTTCCTAACTCTCAACCTATGTCTGAAGATGAAGACGAAGTTCTGTACGCTTCTGTCAATATGTCTTCCAGAGACACTGGGGTAGGAAGTGCTCTAAGCACGGGAAGCCTCGCAAGCCAAGCCAACGGTATTTGGATCTACTCCAAGAATCCTCTAAAGGAGTATTTCAACATACCCGTTTCCGAAGCCGAGACACAATCGGTCAAAGGAATCTTCAAGATCCTTCTGAACGTCTTCTTCCTTCTCACTCAGGAGATGATTCTTTCTCCGATTATGATGCATACAGCGAAAGCTCAGAACAAATAGTGTCCTCCACTGTACCTAGTGAAGTGACAGCTTATGTTGTCAATGAAGACCCCAATGCTTCCAGTTCAGCCAGCCAAGAACAAAGAATAGCTGTACTAGAATATAAGCTGAAGACCATGGTTGAAATGGTCGCCAGTATGTATTCCATCATTGTGGCTCAGCACAAAGTACCACCGACCGTACTACCTGCAAATCCTAAAATCATAGCATCATCGGTGCCTGTCAATACCGGATTGGGGGTAGCACCTACTCAAATACCTCATGTACAAGTCCAACCTATACCCAGTCAGTCAGGTGCTGGGGGTAGTGCTTATCATGCTGTTCCTCCTCCTAACACCATGGTTCAGCCCGCTCCTTCTATATCAGTAGAAGATGCCAATGAAGCTGTGAAGCTCTTGTAAACTCAGTTCGAAGCTTTCAAGGAGAAGGACAACTTACAAAGATTGGGGATCAAGCAACCTTACCCAATTGAATGGAAGGAAGTTCCATTTCCTCCGAAGTACAAGATCCCAACTATTTCGCTGTTTGATGGCAGCACATCTCCCAGTCAGTTCATCAACCACTTTGAGGTTATGACTGTCCAAATTCAACCAAATGATGCTCTTCTTACCAGAGTATTCGTCGGCTGTTTAGTTGGCGTAGCATACGATTGGTATAGAAGCTTGCCCGATGGTTGTATCACCTTCTTCTCTGGTTTAAAGCAAATCTTCTTGGAACAATTTTACGAGGGGATCAATGACATGATTATGTCAGCCCTCAATAAAATCAAACAAAAGCACAATAAAACTGCTGAGAGTTTCATCGAAAGATTCCACCGGGAAGCTTTGAAAATGCCTCTAGGAACTCCGGCTGCTGTCACCATAGACACCTGCAAGGCAAATCTACTGCCCATCATCAGCATGTGGACAGGGTCTACTCAATTCCAAGACTGGCCATCCTTTATTGTCAACACTAAAGCAGCTGAAGTTAGCGCCGACAAATTCAAGCAGCTAGGGGTACAAATGTCTAACCCCGACCGGAATGAACATCAAACATCAGGTGGTGGCAATCGCTAGAACAACCGCAAACCAAAAGAAACTTTGAACATCAATTTGAATAAGAACAAAGAATCTTTGGCGGTCAACGTAGCTCCTCCTACGTCCACTTCTACTCCTTCAGCACCTCCACCGAGAGAACCTCGTCCTAAAGTAGAATATTCCTTTGACGAGAATGATACTGCTAGTATCTTTGATTGCTTACTCAAAAGCAATAAAATTCAACTTCCAGATCCTAAGAAGCTCGATGAAGTCGGTAAGACTGATCATCCCAAGTACTGTGTCAATCACAGGTTCATCGGACATCCCACTCGAGCATGTTATGTGCTTAAATGCAAAATCCAGGAGCTGATCAACGCTGGCGTTGTCACTCTGCAACAAGATGAGAAGACTGTTACTTCAAATATGGTAACAGTTCAGTTCGGTAATTTTCCTCCGCAGATGGTACAACATGGTGTCATTCCTATCCCCAAGACTACTCTTGAGATTGAGAATCTTCCTCCTCTACAAAGTGAAGGTCTTGTCTCCTTATCTCTTGACAATGGCGAGATTATGTGGATTCATCCGGATCTTGCTTCAGAGTTCGAAGTTCCCTCTTTCTCCAAGAAGAAAGGTCGCTCCAAGGGCAAGACAAAGATTTGCAATATGGTGTCTTTTGACCCCATAGTTGATGAAGAAATCTTGCTAGGCACCAAATCAGGGAAAGCCTATCTGAAGGATTACCCCGAAACTCAAGAGAATCCTACTTCTTCTTCTTCTGAGCCTGCTTCAGTGCATCCTGCTTCTACTGAGGATGTTCCTATTGCTTTCTCACCGGTTGTGATACCCATTCCTTCCAAACCGACGGTCGCTGACAAAGGCAAACAGCAAGTCCGCTTCGACAAACCTTTGAAGAAGATATCTCCTTCCGGACTTGAGAAGCCTTACAACTTTGATATCCTGGTTCAGTTGGCCAATACACCGGCCCGGCTGTCAATCTTCGAGCTCTTGCGCCTATCCAAAGAGACTCGGGAAACTCTGAGTGAGGCTCTCATGCAGGCAGAAACCTGTCTAGCCCTACTTAAAAAGCCAAAAGCAGAACCAGTCTCTTGCCTTCATTGTCATAGTGTGTTGGAGTTAATTCCAAACATAACTTTCACACAAGATGACATGTTGATGGAAGATAACAGACACGACCGTCCACTCTACTATATAGGATATGTCGACTCAATAAAAGTCGATCGTATCCTGATAGATCCAGGGTCTGCCCTCAGTATTATGCCAAAGACAATGTTGGATGCGCTGAAGATTCTAGTGCACAGCCTTTCCAGTACAATCACCACCATCCTTGGGTTCAATCAAGGAATGAGTGAACCTCTGGGCAAGATTCGTCTAAAACTCCAAATAGACAATCTTTGCACGAAGGTTACCTTCTACATCATTGACAATCACGGTTGCTCCTACAATGCTTTGCTGGGAAGACCATTTCTGCACGAGCATAACATTGTCCCTTCGACTCTCCATCAATGTTTTAAATATGTTGATGACAATGGAGAGGTGCAAAAGGAGGTTGCTGATCTCTATCCTTTCAAAGGCATTGAGGCATACTGCAATGATGTACGTATGTACAAAGACGAATTCATGAAGGTTGTCCTATCTCTTGACACTGAAGAAGAGCAAGAAACAGTGCCTAATGACACCCCCATCATTCCTGTCAAAGGACGTATTTCTCGTCCTCAATCCTCCAAGCCACTGGCTATTCACTTGCCAGTCCATAAACAATCTACTGATGATGATCATGACAAAAGGGAGCTCACCTCTTCTGAGCCACTTGTTATTGACTTACGTCGTAACAAGGATAAAAAGCAGCTCGCTTCTTCTGAGCCACTTGTTATAGATCTATCACATAACAAAGAAAAAAGGGAGCTCACCTCCTCTGAGCCGCTTGTTATCGACCTCCGTCGTAACAAAGCTAATCCTCCTCCACGTTCTTCTTTTCCCCCTCTTATAATCAATCTGACTAAGCCTGCTAAGGCTAAATGTCCTGCTGTAAATACCAATGTACAAATCAATGAAAAAGTACCTACTTTCCAGTATATTGATGTCATTTATCATGCTAAATGCTATTTAGATATGTTAGATAGCTATCAGTCATTTACAATGGGAGTTGTGCAATCTCTTCAAACAGAAGTTTCATATGAACACCCAAAGGATTCATATCGTATTGTTCCTGCTCGCAAGAAAGGCGAACGTCCAATACTTTTTAGTAAAGGACCGGAACAACAATTCAGCTATACGGATGATAGCAAAGTTAACAACATGGGGCATCTTCAACTCCATCGTTACAGTCAACAATCAAAAGACATCGTCCGAAAGATCGGTTACGACTTTAAGAGCGGCCTCAACTATGGTAAAGGTAGAAAGACTCCCCTTCATACGGCTGTTCCAAAAGGAAAGTCAGATATGTACTACAGCAGGACCAAAAGAGGTCTCGGATATGCTTCTCCTCCGATGTTATCTCCAGCAGGCTCTGAATCTGATAGCGAGGAGCGTTCTAACTCTTCTGATTCTAGATCGTGGGATTCTGACACCAGCATCGGACAAGTTTATCGAGTGACTGTGTCTTCTAACATGGTCTCTGCCGAATTTCCAAAAGGCTATGACAAGGATATTGAAGAAAGTTCTGAAACAGATCCTTGGACTCAACGAATGGATACCCAATGGGAACTCCGATTTGAACAAAGAGAACCTCCTACTGAAGATCAATTAGTTCAAATTGATGTAGGAGAGAGCAGGTCACCTCGTCCAATATTCATCAGCAAGAACCTTCCAGAGGTAGACAAGCAAGAACTAATTCTTCTGATTAAAGAATATATTGCTGTCTTTGCCTGGAGTTATGAAGACATGCCAGGACTAGATCCTAAAGTCGCTACTCACAAACTAAACATTTTACCGAATGCAAAATCGGTCAAACAATAACAATGGCATTTCAAGCCAGAAATAATGGACGCAATCGACGATGAAGTCAAGAAGCTCATTGCTTGTGGCTTTATTCGAGAAGAACAACATCCTGATTGGGTAGCTAATGTTGTCCCAGTTCTAAAGAAAACTGGCAAAGTTCGAGTCTGTATTGACTTCCGAGATCTTAATGAAGCATGTCCAAAAGATGAATTTCCTCTCCCTATCACGGACGTCATGATCGACAATACCTGTGGGTTCGAAAGAATATCTTTCATGGACGGATTCTCCGGATACAATCAGATTCGGATGCATCCTGAAGATGAAAAGCATACTTCTTTCCGCACTCCTCGTGGAGTCTATTGCTATACTGTAATGTCATTTGGTCTCAAGAACGCTGGTGCAACATACCAACGAGCAATGAGTACCATCTTTCGAGATCATCTACGCAAGACTGTCGAATGCTACGTTGACGATATTGCTGTCAAGAGTCGTCTGAAGGAAGATCACATCCAAGACTTGAGAACTATCTTCAATCTCATGCGCCAGCATCAACTCAAAATGAATCCCACCAAGTCATTCTTGGGTGTCTCTAGTGGCAAATTTCTCGGCTTCGTCATTACCTAAAAGAGCTACGAGGATTCCAAGGTCGGCTTGCGTACATCAGGAGATTTATTTCGAATCTGTCTGGACGCTGCAGACCATTCACTCAACTCATAAAGAAGGGTGTTTCTTTCGTTTGGACTGAAGAATGTCAACGAGCATTCGAAGATATCAAGCGGTATCTCATGAACCCACCAGTCTTGGTGCTACCTATCTCTGGCATACCGTTCTTAATGTATGTCCATGCTATGGACCATTCATTGGGCGCTTTACTTGCCCAAAAGAACAAAGAAGGCCATGAACAAGCTATTTATTATCTTAGTCGTACTATGATTGGTGCTGAACACCGTTATAGTCCGGTCGAAAAAGAATACCTAGCTCTCATGTTTGCTGTTCAAAAGACTCGGTATTACATCATTGGCCAAACCATTCATGTCATATCACGAGTTAATCCTCTTCGGGTACTCATGAAGAAGCCCAGCACACTCAACTCTCGGCTGGCCACATGGGCCATTCTGCTAGCCCAATATGACATGGTATATGTTTCGCAAAAATCTGTCAAAGGTCAAGCCCTGGCGGATTTCTTAGCAGCTCATCCTGTACCCGAAACATCTAAACTATATGATGAAATTCCAGATGAGACTTTGGAGTCTAATACAATCTCCGAAGAATTTCCTACTTGGCGTCTATTCTTTGACGGAGCATCCAGAATCGGACCCAATGGTGCCATCGTCGCAGGAGTTGGAGTTGTCCTTATTTCTCCAGACGGGTCAGTTATCCAAAGAGCATACTCTCTTGATGAATCTTGTTCCAACAATGTGGCTGAATACAATGCTTTACTCATTGGCCTTCAACTAGCCAAACAACTTAACATCGAGTATCTTGAAGTCTACGGTGACTCTAAGTTGGTTGTTAATCAAGTTAGAGGAACCTATAAAGTTTGCCATCAAGATCTAATGCCTTACTTTGAAGCGGCAATTAACATGGCTATATCATTCAAAGCCTTCTTCATTGAATATGTACGTCGAGCCTGCAATACTGAGGCAGATGCTTTGGCCAATCTTGTAGCGGTCTTAGCCATCCCTATCAGAAGACAGCAGGTGGTGGTCATCTCTAATCGAGAATTATTCTGTATCGAAAACAATCGTAATATTGAGTTCAGTAATCTTACTGAAGTCAATGTTATCAATGAAGATTGGAGAATTCCCTTCATCGATTTTGCAGTCCATGACATACTCCCTGAAGATCCCAAGGAGGCTACGAGTATTCATCGGCGGTCTCTACGATTCTACTACAACCAAACCACTAGGACTCTCTATCGACGAACTTATGATGGCTTACTTTTGCGTTGTTTAGCTGGTGATGAAGCAAAACAAGTACTGCGTGAAGCTCACGATGGTGTCTGCGGAGCACATCAACCTGGTCCTAAGCTACAGGATCGCATCCGACGTATGGGTTACTACTGGCCTTCTATGGTATCTGATGCCATCGATTATGCAAAGAAATGTCGAGCTTGTCAAATCCATGCAGATTTTATTCATCAACCATCAGAATTTCTGCATCCGACAGCTGCTTCCTGGCCTTTTGAAGCTTGGGGTATGGACATTATCGGTCCTATTAATCCTCCTTCTTCTAGAGGACATCGGTTCATACTAGCAATAACCGATTACTTCTCCAAATGGGCTGAAGCTATACCTTTGGCTGAAGTCAAGACCAGCAGTGTCATCAACTTCGTCAAACACTATGTCATTTATCGATTTGGTGTACCTCGACGAATCATCCATGACAGCGGACCACAATTCATCAGCCAGAAGTTTACAAGATTCTGCGATGATCATCGAATTGACAACGTCGCTTCGACAGCCTATAATCCTGCTGCTAATGGATTAGCTGAAGCTTTCAACAAAACCATTATTAAGCTCCTCAAGAAGTTTGTATCTACTAACAAACAAAATTGGAGTGAAAATCTTGGTGAATGTCTTTGGGCCTATCGTACTATGGTCCGCAATCTCACGGGCTTTATACCTTTCTCTTTGGTGTATGGTTGTGAAGCAGTTCTTCCTCTGGAACTTCAAATTCCTTCTTTAAGGATTGCCATTGCTAATGAACTCACTACAGAGAACAATGATCTTCTCCGACTTCAAGAATTAGAAGCACTCGATGAGAAGCGGCTATTGGCTCAACAACATATTGAGTTATATCAAGCTCGTATCTCGAAGACTTTCAACCGCAAAGTTAAAGTCAGAGCCTTTCAGCAAGGAGAACTTGTTCTAACAGTAAGACGTCCTATGACAATGACTCACTCGAGTAAAGGCAAGTTCGATGCGAAGTGGAAAGGACCTTATGTTGTCAGCAAAGTCTTTTCAAACGGAGCTTATCAACTTTCAGAGTTAGATGGTCGAGTTGCAATGATGCCTATCAATGGCAAATTCCTCAAGAAATATTATGTATAAATGTAACAGAAATTTATGTAAATATGATCAGACAATTCATAAATAAATTTTGATTTTTATTTTATCATAAATGATGTTACATGATATCAAGGAAGATCGCTATCGGCCTTCTCAAACATTGGGACGCGGACCACAGCCGTCCTTATCAAAGACATAATCAGCAAGAGAGTCGAGAACATCTTTGCTCGAGCCTACCAGGAACTTGCAAGCCGCCATCCTCATGGCCTCTTCCTCTTCTGTCTTTTCTGGTTCAAGCAGAAAGTCTAAGATATCCCGCGGTGGTTTGGGTGCAGACGAACCTTCGCCTGCTTCCGTCTGCTTTGGTTGGACTAGTTCGACAAGACGTTCTTCAATGCCCGCTTCAACCTTTGGGGTGACTTCAGCCTTCTTGGATGCATCTCCGGACGACATCTTTATGTTGAAAAAGTGGAAATGATTATTCCTTCCAGATTTTTGTTCTATTTATAGGCAGAGATTCTCAAGACAATGAAACGATACATTCATCTGATGGTTCATCCGTTCATCATCATCTGACGGTTCGTCCGTTCATTCACATTCATCTGACGGTTCATCCGTTCATCATCATCTGACGGTTCTTCTGTTCATTCACATTCATCTGACGGTTCGTCCATTCATTCACATTCACCTGACGGTTCATCCGTTCATCCGACGGTTCACCCGTTCATACGATGGTTCATCCATTCATTACATTCATCTGACGGTTCATCCGTTCGTCACCACATTCATCCGATGGTTCACCCGTTCATCAATTCATTTGACGGTCCATCCGTTCATCCTGACGATTCATTTCGTTCATTTATCCATATCAGTAACTTGTCGTCCTCGATTAAGTTGTCTATTTAAAATAATAATATTCGATAAATTATATTCTGTCACGTCCACATTACCTCTGAGCAGATATAATGAATATGATTATTTTCTAAAAATCAAGAAATATATCATGTCTTGCACCTCTGAATATATTTTCTATCGCTATTATTTGTATCTAAACACGATATGCAAGAAATAATAGAGCCACAACAAAATGTCTTTTATTGATCAAAATTTGAGACATTACATGCATAGCATACAGAAAGACAAAAAGATACAAAATGTTCTTTCTACTGAGACGGAGGCATTATCAGATTAGCAATCTGTTGTTTCAAAATCTGCAACCGTTCTTCACGAGATGCCATCACTTTCCTCCTAGCCTCTTCCATCCCGGATTCTTCATTAAAAATGGGCATGGTCACCATTCGGCGAGTGATTTCAGTATTATGAGCCATTACATACTCGTTTCTTTCCTGAGTTATAGCATCAATTTGTTGGATCGAAGTCTGATGCTCTGTAACTTCATTTTCCAGCTCCTCTTCGAGACGAGCAATTTCTATTTTCAGCTCAGCAATCCTTTTCTCTCTCCTCTCAGCAGTTGAGATCACCGATTCCAACTTGGAATTATATTCAGTAGATTTTGTAGTATATGCATCCAAGAGGTTCTGGAGATTCACTCTTTCGATTACAGCTGCCTGAGCCATTTATTCAAACTCTGCCTGCACTAAAGGTTCTACTTTCCCTTTGTTGAGATCTTTATAGTTCTTTATGGAGATTTCCAGCTCATTCAATACATAGTCAAAGAAAATGGCCTGAGCCTCATCACCTTGCTCCCGGATGGCCTTCACCAAGAAAGAGGTCGGACCTCTAACCATAAAGAAATCAGCGTCTTCTTTGTCCATCATTCTATTAATCAGAGGTCCCAAGGACTCGAAGAAGCATTTAGTGAATGATTGGATGACAAGCTGATTAGTCGCCAGAGCACCAGGAGTTGCAGCTACTCCTGTTGATGACGAAGCTGCAGGACGCTCGATTTCTCGTATCTGAACAGCAGGCTCTTTGAATAAGGGAACCAAAGTGGAGCTGGTTGCCCTTCCTAGTTGTTCCTCTGCAAAAACAAATATTGTCACTTTACCTGTCATTGGCTATTGATAAAGAGAATCAAAAGTGAAAACAGTCTTACCATGAGTGGATCCAGTAATAAGCCTATCATCTGCAGGCACAGACTTTAGCTGAGCAGAAGTAGCTTCAGACGCTACGGCCTGGCTGCTTCCTGCTTCAGAGCCACAAGACAAATGGCGGCTGCTACTGGCAATTGTCGTTGCCAGTACTATATCCATACATGTTGGAGGAGCAGAAGAAGATTCGGGTTCTGTATGAATAAAAGTAACGATGTTAGCTATTAAACTACTTATTAAAAGAAGATCGCTAATTTTATTACAATATCTTTGGGAGCAGCAACTGGAGTTTTCTCCACATCCACCTCTTCATCAGCAATCTTCTCAGGAGATCTCGGCACCTCAACCTCCTTTTCAGAAATCAGAGTGTCTTGAGGGGATCTCTGGATCTCAACATTCTCCTCTGGATTTTGTGTTTCATCAGCAGTTTCTGATGAAATGCTCTCTTCGTTCTCGCTGTCTTCGAGAGCTTCTTCACTAGCAGCATCAGCGGCATGATCAGCTTCTTCCTGATAACCGAAGTCACAGCCATATAAAGCTTCGATCATCAAACGATCTTCTTCAGCAAGGGTTGCTCCAGGTGTAAAAGGAAGTTGAGTTGTCTCCGCAGCAGGTAAAGGAGATCGTACGGCATTATGCTCTTCCTCTATAATGTTATCTCTGGGCTCTTTAGCCTCATTTCTCTGGTCCAGCTCTTCCCTCTGCTCAATATCCTCCCTCTGTTCCGGACTAGGAGTCTTATGTCCAGTCTCAGAAACAGGAGTGGGAGAGGGCATGGTGAGTCCCGTTGCAGCGTCTATCACGATTGAAGACGAAACTTGTCTTCTGCAGACCAATTTTTTCCTCTATGCAGAGGTCTCTCAGGACTCTCTGCGTCTATTGTCTCGACTTGTTTTTGAACAGAGGTCGGTGTGGCAGCTTCTTCCTGCTGAATTGTCTCGGCCAGCTGTCGAGATTGAGATCTGGTTGTAACCTTTTCTGAAGAATGATCCAAGATCAGTTTCTTCTTCGCAGCTGGGACAGAAGGCTCCTCTCTCCTTCTCTTATTGGCCGAAGATTTAGTAACCTTCAAAGAAACATGCAGTGGCACGTTAACCTCTTCAGGGAACATAGCATCCCTCGAAACTTCTAAGGGTGCATCCACTGGCTCATGCACCTCATCATTGCCTAGAAGTGACAGGATGACTCCTTCCTTCTTCAATCTCGTTGCAGACGCGAAGCTATCCGCAAGATTAAAGTTCTCGGCAAAAGTGTTCACTGATGTATAAAACACCGAATAGATGAACAGCATACGAGGGCCATGACTACTATTCACCGGCATCGAGAACGTTGCTTTCGTATCTCGAGCGTTGTAATAAGCCCAAGCTCAGGCTCCATCTATCAAGAAACCTTTTCCTTGTAGGCATGTGATAGCATTACCTACGTGGAATTGGTCATATCCAAACTACCGAGCAAACCGGCTGGGAAGATATGGCTCCAAGAAGCATTCTTCTTCAAATCGATACACCAAGTGGGATGGACGAATTGTCTTCAACCAATTAAAAGCTGTACGGCTCAAAGGTTGCATCTTTGAGTTAACCATGTTGGCCGGCATTTGTTCATATCCGGCAGGAGGATAAGTGCAATAGAAGTTCCACCCTTTACCCAGGTTTAAAGCATATCTGCAATCTCTCAAAGAAGTGTATTTCCACTTACCGTGAGAGTATCTTCGCAAAAAGCTGCCACTGACTGGTCCCATGTTGGGGTCCATAAAAGTAGGATGGTGTAGAAGCAACCACCCGAACAGATAAGTATACGACAATTCTAGCCGAGGAAACTCTTTCTCGCCCTTAGCTTTCAGCATCAAATTGACGTACAGGCGGAGACCGACGTTCAATCTACAAGTCATTGCCGATAAGAGATCCATCTTGTAGCCGAAGACTAGTCGAACGGCGGCAAAAAGAACACCGCGATGGAAGCGGTCTACGGCACTTGATCCGGGAACGACGAACCGACGGAGCCAGTACGTCAGAAATTATGCTAATTGGGCTTCTTTTGACATGAATCGATATCCCACTCTCATATAACTCTCGAGAGTGTTTCCTTTCTTTAGAGGAGGACATTGATGATCATCCTTGATCTTTTCATCCAAATTCCCACTTACCTCCATCAACTTCACCACTTCAGTGCTGCTCAGTGGTTTAAAGAAGTCGGGATAACAGTTATCATGTTCCTTGGTCTTCTTTTCTTTAATATGGTTGAGGAACAGATAAGACAACCATTTGGATGAATAGCAGGTATTAGATGTACCACTTTCGTAAAACAGAGAACAGATTTTATAATGACACAGCAGTTCTTCGAAGACTGCTACCATGTCTGCGTTCTCTTTTCGAAGTTTGTCCAATTCATCATTAGTTGGGACAAATTCCTCATACGGGGCATCCCCCATAGGCAAGTAAGAGATGTACTGCATCTCGTGAAGGGCAAATCCGATCTCTCCGCATGGAGTCATAAAAGTCCATGTCCTGTAATTGTATCTCTCTGCTAGAGCCAGGAATAGATGCGGGTTGGGAGGAAAACCGTAAACAGTGGCATGCACTGCTTGATACAAGTTAATCTGCTGGAGTTTGTCTTCAAACTTAGTCAAAATCCAGTTTGCTATACAATTCCATCTCTTAAAGTCTGGGTTCACCAGTCCAGTTAATCTGAGGTCTTGATCTGGATACCTCCCCTCAACCTTCGCGAACTTATTTGCAAATATTGGAACTCTCACAGGCATTAACAAAGAAGAATTTTTCGGCAGAATACAACCGGGCTTTAAACCTCTGAGCAAGACACGATATCGTTCTGAAGAACTATAGAACATGTCTTTCTTATCAGATCCCTTCTTCACATAAATCTTTCCTGGACGGGCATCCTGAAAAGGTGTGAGATTCCATTCCATTTTCCTCGGATAGCTTGCATGAGCATATCGAGATAAGGGGAGGCAGCGGGAGACATCTGGTATCGAGATTGTCCTGTCTTTTTTATGGACAATCCGTTCTTCCGTCCGTGGCCTTGGCTGAGAGCTCTTCTCAAAAGCCTCGCCAAACAAAAATAGGGGCTTCTTATGAATGATGGCATCTACCGACTCCAAAGGTTGCCCATTTATCACACATAACAGAGTTTCATTATCTTGGGCTACCAAGATAGCTTGGCGGGAAGCTGGTAGATCATACTGTGGGTAGTGCACATGGGACAGGTCCTCTTTGTATTCTGATTCTGAAAGAGTCCCTACAAAGTTCTCATACCCCGGATCTTCTCTGGTATTAACTGCATCAAACAGAGAAAACAAAAAATTTAGCACAAGGAAAAATCAAGAATACAACCATTAGACTGCACAACCATCAGATTGTGCAACCTCAGATTACGCAATTATCAGACTGCGCAACAATCAGATTGTGCAGCAAACAGTCATCAGATCGCGCTGGCAGTTTCGCGCAAAACAACAACTTGCGCTAACTTTTGCCAGCGCAGTTCAACCGATTGCGTAAGAAATTATTCTTCATAAAAATGAAGAATAAATGGTTTCGTGCAACCAAAACCCTAAAAAGGGTGGCGTAGTTTGATCACATCTCTAAAAAGAGATGGATTCTGAAGAATAGTGAAATCAAAAACCCTAAAGAGAGTTTTTGATTGGGTCATCTACCTTGCAATGCAGGATGCGCAGTCTCGTGGCGAGAAGGACGTCGCGCGACCCTAGCCGAAGGCTCAGCGGGGGCCTTGCTCTTGGCAGCGGCGGAGGATCGCTTGGGAGCCATGGAGATTTGATGGAGAAGAAAGGAAGGAATAGCTCGAGACTTCTCTCTCAGATCACAAAAGCAAAGTAAAGAATGAAATGAATATCGAAGAGAACTATTTATAGCCTTTCAAAGAGTAACGGCTGCCTCAAACTGTGCCGAAAAAGTCGGACAGATCTATCCGATTGCGCAGACAGCTCAGTACATGCGCAACTTGATTAAAATTTCAAAATTCAAAGTATTTCAAAATTTTGAATAAGTTCAACTTTCGAAAACTTTGAAGGGGGTCTTGTAGGTCCTAAAAAATCAAGTTGCACACATCAACAAAGTCATGAAGATCAAGAAATACATCTTTCAAATGAACTGTGCAGACATCAGATTGCGCATCATACAGATTGCGCACACTAGACTGCGCACACTCTCAAGTGCACAGGCTGACGTGTCAAATCATCATCATTACTTGACATAATCAAATCTTCTGACAGCTGACAGTACGGAGAACGAGACGACTGTTTGTTTAATCATGCAGCACGGCGCTCGTGGACGGCTGGCAGCGCAATCGGCCAGCCTATCTGGTGCACAATCCATATTGGCGCAATCCATGCCTGCGCAGTCCATTCCTGCGCAATCTAAAGCCAGCGCAATTCAGGTTGCGCACTCTATCAACACAACTGACAATATATACGTGGTATTCATGCTATCAATTGCTCATTACGTGGCAACCGTCTATGCACGATCATGCGCATTTCAATCAAATGATGCCATGTGTCCAAGACAGTTGGCCCTTGATCAGACAACTGTCTGCGCAGTCTACAGTTGCGCAATCCAATTCATGCGCAATCCATCATGCGCAGTCTAGAATAACTAAAAGTTACTTATTTCCAGAACTCTATAAATAGAGTTTCAAGTCTCCATTCAAGGGGATCACGGATCACAGAGATCAGAGATCATCACCAGAGATCAGGAGTTCTTGCCCAAGTGCTGCTGTATTCTTCCGAGGCTTTTGCCTTCAACTTCCGAGGCTTTTTGTCTTCAACTTCAACTTCAGAGGCTACCGTCTTCAAAGTTCACATCATCCACGGGATAAAGCAATCGTCTTCTAGATTAGATTCCTACAGTTGTACCTTTTCCAAAATTCTTGTAATCTTTACAAAGTTTATATCAATAAAGTTTCATACTTTTGTTTTTGCAAACAATGCTATCACCAGATCAAGATTCGAAAGGAGGACATCCCGAAGACGGTCATTTGGACGAAGTATGGACATTATGTGTTTCTTGTGATGCTGTTTGGTTTAACCAATGTGCCAGCTATGTTCATGAGTCTGATGAGTAAGGTATTCCACCAGTACTTGGATAAGTTCGTGGTGGTATTTATTGATGATATTTTGGTATACTTCAAGAGCCACGGGGAGCATCTCAGGATCGTACTAGAGACATTGAGGAGGGAGAGGCTCTACGCAAGCTCAGTAAGCATGAGTTATGTCCAAGCAAGGTATCCTTTCTTGGGCATATTATTACAGGAGATGGACTAGCAATGGATCCAGAGAAGATTGCAGCAATTGAGACTTAGGCTACTCCTATGTCAGTTACTGAGGTTAGGAGTTTTTTTTGGACTTGCCGGATATTATCAGAGGTTTGTAGAAAATGTTTTGAGGATTACTGAGACTATGACGTGCTTGATGCATAAGGATTAGGAGTTCATTTGGACTGAGGAGTATCAGGCGGCTTTTGATGAGTTGAGGAAGCATCTGACGTCAGCAACTATCTTGACTATCATCGAGATATAGAGGTTTTGTAGTATATAGCGATGCGTCCGAAAGCGGACTAGGATGCATACTGATGCAATAGGGCAAGGTGGTAGCATACGCATCGAGGTAGTTGACGATCCATAAAAAAAATACCCGATGCACGACTTGGAGCTAGCTGTAGAGATATTTGCACTAAAGCTATGGAGATTATCTTTACGGAAAGCGGATAGAGATATTTGCTAATCATAAGAGTCAGAAGTACGTCTTTACTCAGACTGAATATGAGACAAGGACGTTGGCTGGAGCTGATGAAAGACTTTAAAATCGAGTGTAGTACTATCCTGGCAAGGCGAATGTCATGGCGGATGCTTTGAGCATGAAGCCTACAGCTTACTTCTTGACGACTCAACATCATTTATTATAGGATCTCCAAGAGTTGGGGATGGAAATCGTTTTGCCAGGTATGGACGAACATATCTACCCTTGAGATACAATCTTCTTTGGTTGAGAGGATAAAGGCCGCTCTGCCTACAGATGTGAGATTCAGGAGACTCCAGGAGAGGACCGAGGTCGGCATACAGACAAGACTATAGATTCACAAGGACGGGAATTTGAGGTATGGAGATCGCCTATACATTTCAAGTGGGAAGCTACGCCAGAAGTTTATGACTGAGGCGCATAGCTCGATATATTCCATTCATCCTGGAGGTACAAAGATGTACCAGGATTTGCAGCAACATTACTAGTGGCATGGGATAAAGAGGGAGATCACCCGATGTGTAGTGAGATGCTTCGTTTGTCAGCAGGTCAAGGTCGAGCACCAGAAGACTGCAGGAATATTTTATCCCCTTTCCATTCCTGAGTGAAAATGGAAACACATCACGATGCACCTTGTCACAGGATTTCCGAGGAGCTCCAGCAGAAAGGACGCAATTTGGGTCATCGTGGATCGATTCACCAAGTCGGCTCATTTATTGCCCTTCAGAGTTGGGCAATCTACGAAGATTCTGGCTAATTTATACATGAGACAGATAGTGTGTCTGCGTGGAGTACTAGTCAGTATTGTGTCGAATAAAGATTCTAGATTCATGTCCCATTTCTGAAGGAGTATGCAGGAGAGTTTGGGAACTTGCCTCAAATTTAGCACAGCTTATCACTCGCAGACTAACGGACAGTCAGAGCGCACGATCCAGACACTTGAGGATATGCTGAGAGCATGCATGTTGGATTTTGGAGGATCTAGGATAGATTATCTTCATTTGGTAGAATTCTCCTACAACAACAACTACAGGCGAGCATACTTATGGCACCTTTCCAAGCACTATATGGCAGAAATTGTAGGTCTCCAGTGTGTTAGAGTGACGTTGGAGGGCACCAAATATTTGGTCCTAAGTTAGTGACTCTGACAGTGGAGAAAGTAAAGCATATTCACAGTCATCTCCGAGCAGCACATGATAGGAAGAAACATTGGGCTAATACTCATCATCGATATTTGGAGTTCAAGGAAAGTAATCACGTATTTTTAAGGATGTTACCGACTCGGGGGACTATCAGATTCAGGAGCAGAGGCAAGTTGAGTCTGAGGTACGTGGGCCCCTAAGACATTCTGGAGCGAGTTGGCGAGGTGGCATATCGTCTTGCATTGCCCCCATCACTTGAGGGTGTGCATGACGTATACCACATATAACAGTTGAGAAGGTGCGTGGCAGACCTGAGTCACGTGCTTGATCATTAAGAGATTACAATTGGACCGAGTCTGTCGTATGTAGAGCAGCCAGTTGTGATTCTCGATCGCAGCGAGAAGTATTAAGGGGGCAGACTATTCGACTTGTCCAAGTTGCATAGAAGCATCATTCTCCGGACAAGTCTACTTGGCAGCATGAGGACTCTATTCGAGAGCTTTTCCCTCACTTATTGAGGTACGAATTTACGTACTACTTTTTTAAATACTCTTAATAATTTAGTTTCTCGTCCTTCCTAATCGTGCCATCATTTTAAATTTCGGGGACAAAATTTTCTAAGAGAAAGAGGATGTGAGACCCTCTATTATATATATATATATATATATATATATATATATATATATATATATATATATATATATATATATATATAGCATTTATTGGTTGCCGATTTTTAAAAAGTCTAAATATTACTTTACTTATAGTTATACTTATAATTATAGTTGTAGTATAGTTAGTTAAAAGTATCATTGATACCAATAGTATTAATATCAATATAAGTTTACTTTTATTATTATTTTAGTAGGATGTGTGGAGGGCCCCTTGATTTTTGAAGATAATTGTTTTTTTAAAAACATGGCGTGGGTTAATTTTTTGATTCTAATATATATTACATGATTGGATTATTCTATCATATACAATTATTATATACTTTTTTTTTTCTTTTTGTAAATAGCCCAGCCCTCCTTGTGGCCGTTCCCTGGAGTGGACCTTAATATATATATATATATATACTATACTTTTAGCCCATCAGCCCAACACTTTTAGTTCCTAAGAACATTGTCTGAGTTTGGGCGGGTGCTAACTTAAACCCGACCCGAACTCCACCCGACCCATCAACGTTTAAAATAACTACTGTTCTTCTGCCTCTTCCGCGAAAAGTATGCTGTAGCCTGCAATTTTTTCAGACGACCAATCCGTAGAGCACGCCTCCGTCGACCGAGATCAGGTCGTTCGTTCCCATATATCTCACCTTCTTCTCCTCCTCTCCTTTGGACATAACCTACCCACATCCACTAAACCAAACCTTCTCTGAAGAA